>JAJOOH010000905.1:0-124710 GCA_029582605.1 Solanum gracilifrons
GAACGCCGGACCCTACATTTAGATAAGAAATGTAGGCAATAGTATGTTTTAGTAAAAAGATGTACGAAATATGATATCTTGCATAAACATAACATAGAATAAGCGTTAGACAACATAAGTCATAAGGCATAATCAATGCCCATAATAAATTATTTCAACATACAAGGAGTACTTCTTGAAGTAACCTCGATTCATACTTAGTATTATGCTAGACTAATTTGCAAGAAGAGGAATAGGAAGAAAAGGAAGAAGAAAAATAGGAGGAAGAAAAAGAAGGAAGAGGAAGACGAAGGAAGAGGAAGAGAAAGAGAAAGAAAAAGAAGAGGAAGAGGAAGAGGAGGAAGAAGAAGAAGAAGAAGAAGAAGAAGAAGAAGAAGAAGAAGAAGAAGAAGAAGAAGAAGAAGAAGAAGAAGAAGAAGAAGAAGAAGAAGAAGAAGAAAAAGAGGAAGAAGAGGAAGAGGAAGAGGAAGATGAGGAGGAAGATGAGGAGGAATAGGAAGAGGAAGAGTAAGAGGAAGAAGAAGAAGAAGAATAAAAGGAATAAGAGAAAGATGAAGGAAGAAGATGAGGAGAAGGAGGAGGAAGAAGAGAATGAGGAGGAGGAGGATAATGAGAAGGATAAAAAGAAGGAGAAGGAGAAGGATAAGGAGGAAGAGAAGGAGAAGGAGGAGGAGGATAAGGAGAAGGAGAAGGATAAGTAGGAGGAGGAGGATATGGAGGAGAAGAAGAAGGATCAGGGGAGCAGCAGAAGGAGGAGGAGATGATGGAGGAGAATAAGAAGAAGAATAAGATCCTATGATATTAGTTGAAATTACATTTACGCATGCCTAATTATGATTTTCAACCAACATCCTACGATGAACCAATGAACTATGAATTATGATTTTATGAAGATATTCCTCTTTTCATAAAGTTATTGTAAATTAATTTATGATTCTTTGAAAGGAAAGTATTGATGTTATTGTGAAAGGATTTCTCAAGTACTACAATGATCATGATTGTGAAAGGTAATTTTCACAAATGAATCCATATTGTTGAATGGTTTTCTCTTCTATTTTGAATTATGTTTTAGGAGCTATTCTATGTTTTAATCTTATAATATGGTGATTGGTATTCATCATTACCTTTTCTATGTTAAAATAATAGTTGACTTTTATCTATTCCATTGGGATTTTGACGTAGCACCGAGAGGGCTTTGAGGTTGAGGCTCATGTAGGGTAGTCTCTGGTTGCAACCTCTACTCCCAAACTATGTTTCCACATTGGATTGTCTTAAATGACCTAGATAGTGGATCCACTTTAGCAAATGACTATAGGAACGAATTATACCGTTGCAAGTAGTTTCCCCTTCTTTCGATATGAGGGATATATTGGATTCCATGATATAGCTCTCATGGTTTTACTTTTGGTTGAAGTTAATATCCCACAAAATGACTATTTTTCTTCAAAGCTTTTCTTATGTCCTTTATTTTAATATACTTGACCATACTCGCATGATTTTCATGTCATATCTTCTTTAATGCTTTTAAATGTCCCATTATGATCATGCCTACTTGTTTTAAGTTTCTTATGCTATCATGCATATGTTAATGAATATTGCATCAAACTTAGTACATTTCATGTATTAATGGATACTTACACCTACATTGTGTCACTAATGTAGGGTCTGATACTCGTATCTCCCATACTCATGGCTAGTGATCCTTCATAGGCTTTGAACATTGGTGAGCCCTTATGTTCGAAGGACCAATACTCTTTTATTACTTTATGTCATTTTCCATTTCATATTATGTATGTGATTTATGGGTTATTTCCCTATCACTTTCCTTGTGATGTAATAGATGGTTTTAAGACTTATGTTAGACTTCCGCTTTTGTCAAACTCTTTTGTATGAAATTCTACATTTTAAACTCTTTTGTTTCTATTATCTTGTATGATGTATGCTAAGTGTCTTGTATAGGGTCTCTCGGGGTCTAATATGCCATGTCACGTCTAGGGTGTTGTGACAAACTTAATTTTAGAGCACAAGGTTGAGTAAGGTCCTAGGATGTCTCATAAGCCACGTCGAGTAGAGTCTTGATCAAGAGTGTGAAGACCACCACATTTATGAATGAGAGGCTATAAGATGTTTAGGAAACTCTACTTCTTTCATCACTCTTAAGTTGTGTGATAAATTTTAATTGTATAGGTCTCTCTCATAATCCCTTTATGATGTTTTTCAGGATATGGCCCCTCGAATAGCATACGCTAGAAGGAAGGTGGGTGAGAATTTGGAATGAGAAGCTTCTCAAGAAGTTCCATAGGTTTCGGTTGATCCATTGGCTGAAATAGTTACTAATGTGGAATTTAGGGTTGATTTTCAAGTAATGGCTAAATGCACAATGGCCTAAGCCAATAAGGAGGCTCTGTACCCCGTGAACCCAAATGTAGGTACGGCGGCAACTAGAGTGAGGGACTTCACTAGGATGAATTCCATAGTTTCACGATTTCAAGGTTGAGAAAGAACTTTAAGAGTTCATTGATGAGGTATACAATGTGTTTATGATCATGGGTGTGAAACTGGTGGAAAAAGAGGAATTGGCTACTTATCAACTTAAGGGTGTTGCTCAATTTTGGTTCAACCAATGGAAGGAAGAGAGCAGTTGATGCAAGTCCTCTTGATTGGGAAAAGTTTTTAGGGCGCTTTCCTTTACAAGTTTTTTCCCCTTGAGATTAGTTAGGCCAAGGTACTTGAAATCATTGATCGTCATCAAGGAAATATGAGTGAGAAGGAATATTCTTTGAAATTCACACAATTATCTAGGTATGCTCCTACTATGGTTGTTGACTCTAGGGCAAAGCTGAGCAAGTTCGTCTTTGGTTGTGGCAAGAATGGTCACCGCTTGAGAGATTGTCCATCTAGGAATGAAAAGGGAAAGGATGGCAGGAAAGCTCAACCTAATGGTTTAGATCCAAGTGCTCCAATGAAATATCTGTTTTACGAAGTTCAAACTCGTCATGAGCAAGAGGGCTCCCTAGATGTTGTTACCGGTATGTTAAAAGTATTTCATATTAATGTTTATGCTTTGTTTGATCCCTATTTTTCCTTGTATTTTGTTACGCCATATGTGGCTATGAGGTTTGGTGTTCTTCTAGATGTGTTGATAGACCCTTTTCCTTTCTCTACTCCTGTGGTGAATCTATTGTGGCTAAGAGAGTCTATAGAATTTGTTCAGTCTCCTTACCCGAAAGAGTCACTCATGTAAATCTTGTAGAGCTTGATATGTTAGATTTTGATGTTATTCTTGGTATGGATTGGCTCCATTCATGTTATGCTTCTGTTGATTGTAGGACCCAAGGGTCGAGTGGTCAGGTTTTAATTCCTAAATGAGCCCGTCCTAGAGTGGAAAGGGGGAAATTATATGCCTAATAGTCAGACATAGCTTAAAGCTAGAAAGATAGGGTTGCATATACAAATCATTTTCGGGTTAGGGATATGGATTTTGAAACCCCTATCTTCGAGTCGATCCTCATTGTTAATGAGTTCTGGTTGTGTTTCCCGATGATTTATCCGGTGTTCCTCCTGAGAGAGAAATAGACTTCGGTACTCACCTCCTCCTAGATATGCAACCTATCTCTATTCATCCTTATCTTATGGCTCCGTTAGAAATTAAGTAGTTAAAAGAACAATTGAAAGATTTGTTGCATAAGGGTTTAATCTGACTGAGTATTTCTCCATGGGGTGCTCCTGTTTTATTTGTTCAAAAGAGAGATGGTTTACTTCGCTTGTTTATTGACTACTGTCAATTTAATAAGGTTACAATTAATATTAATTATCCTCTTCCAAGGATAGATGCCTTGTTTCATCAAATCCAAGGAGCGAGTTACTTCTCTAAGATTGACCTTCAGTCGGTTTATTACGAACCCAGGGTAAAGGAAGATGAAATTTGGAAGACAGTTTTTCGATCTCGGTATGGACACGATGACTTTTTGGTAACTTTGTTTAGTTTGACTAATGCTCCGGGCGCATTTATGGACTTAATGAATAGAGTGGTTGGACAATACCTTGACATGTTTGTGATTTTGTTTATCAATGGTATCTTGATTTACTCAAGGAGTGAGGATGAGCACACGGATCATTTAAGAAATATGTTTCAAGTCCTCAAGGACCAACAACTCTTCGCAAAGTTTAGTAAATTCAAGTTTTGGTTGAGATATGTTGCTTTTTCTTGGTCACATTGTTTCTAGTCAGGGTAATGAGGTATATCCAAAGAAGAAAATAATAGTTAAGAGTTGGCCTAGACCTCTATCCCCTCCGGATATATAAAGCTTCTTGGGTTTGGCTGGTTACTATAGAAGGTTTATGGAAGGGTTTTCTTCAATTCCCTCTCCATTAACACCACTGATCCCAAATAAAGGTAAGTTTGTATGGTATTGAAGCATGTGAGAAGAGTTTCCAAGATCTAAAAAATAAACTTACCTCCACTCCAATGTTGACTTTACCGGAAGGATCCGATGGGTTTGTGGTTAATTGTGATTCTTTAAGTGTTGGACTAGGGTGTGTTCTTATGCTAACTTAAAACTCATGAAAATAACTATCCTACCCATGAGTTTGAAATAACGGCAGTTTTTTCTTCCTTAAAGATTTAGAGGCATTACTCATATGGTGTTCATGTTGATGTATTTACCGACCACAAAATTTTGCAATGAGTTCAAGAAAAAGGATCTAAATCTTCGCCAAAGGAGATGGCTTGGGTTGCTAAAGAATTATGACATGAGTATCCTCTATCACTCCGACAAGGCGAATGTGGTGACAACTGCTCTTAATTGGTTTTCAATGGATAGAGATGCTCATATTGAGGATGATAAAAATGAGTTTGTTTAAGATGTTCATAGATTAGCCCGCTTGGGCATTGGTTGGTTGACTCCACCAAAGGCAGTTTTATGGTTCATAATTGTTCAGAATTATCTGTTTTGTCAAATGTAAAAGCTAAGAAAGATCTTGATCTGATCTTGGTTGAATTGAAGGAAGCGGTGCTTAAGAAGTTAGTTGAGATTTTCTCTCAGAGGAAAGATGGTGTGCTTCAGTATCAATGTCGTTTGTGTGTTCCCAATGTTGATGATTTGAGGAATTAGATTTTATCAAAAACCCATAGTTCTCGATATTATATTCACCCGGGAGCCATCAAGATGTATCGTGACTTGCGAGAGGTTTATTGGCTGAATCGAATGAAGTAGGATATTGCATAATTTGAGGTTAAGTGTCCTAATTGTCAACAAGTTAAAGTTGAGCATAAAAAGTTTAGTTGCTTGTCCCAAGATATTAATATTCCTACTTGGAAGAGGGAAGATTTGAATATGGAATTTATTGTGAGTTTACCCTACACCCTGTGATAACATGATTCGATTTGGGTTATTGTGGATTGTATGATAAAATTAGCTCATTTCATTCCCTTTAAGGTTTCTTATTCGGTAGAGCACTATGCTAAGTTGTACTTAAGGGAAATGGTTAGGTTGCATGGAGTGCCCTTATCCATTATCTCTGATCGTGGTACCCAATTTACTTCTCAATTTTGGAAGTCCTTCGAAAAGAGCCTTGGTACTCGTGTTAAGGATAATACGACCTTTCACCATCAAACAAAGAGAAAGCGGAGCGTAATATCAAAACTTTTGAAGATATGTTGAGAGCTCGTGTGATTGACTTCAAGGGTAATTGGGGTGACCATTAGCCTTCGATTGAGTTTGATTATAATAATAGCTATTATTCAAGCATTGGTATGGCCCCATTTGATACTCTTTATGGTAGGAGGTGTAGATCCCCTATAGATTGGTTTGAAGTGTGTGAGGTTGCCTTGATAGGTCGCTGGTTTGTACATGAGGCTATGGAGAAAGTTCGGCTTATTAGAGAAAGGATGATAATTGCTAAAAGTTTACAAAAGCCCTATGCTGATGTTAGAAAGAGAGATCTAGAATTTGATGTTGATGATTGGGTCTACTTGAAAATTTAACTCATGAAGGTTGTGATGAGGTTTGGAATTTAAGGGAAGGTTAGTCCCCGTTATTTGGGCCCATAATAGATTTTTAGGCGTGTTGATAAATGTGCTTATGAACTCAATTTTCCTAATGACTTGGCGTCGGTACATCTAGTTTTCCATGTTTACTTATTGAAGAAATGTGTTGGTGATCCAACATCCATTGTACCATTGGAGAGTCTTCGTATAAAAGAGTCTTTCTTATGAAGAGGTTCGATTAACATTTTTGACCAGCAAGTTAAGAAATTCAGAAATAAGGAGGTTGCATATGTGAAATTCTTCTGGAGGAATCCAAGAGTTGAGGGTACTTCTTGGGAGGCCGAGGTCGATATGATGTCCCGTTATCCCCATATCTTTCCCTCCGACCCTTATCTAGCTAGAGGTATTTAGTTTCTCATGGTCCATCCTCATGTCTTAGTCATTCTCATGTTTCTCCATGCATGCATACTTACGAAAACTTGCTTTTGAGATCTTGATGTAGCTTTGATTGATTCTTTCATAATATTGTGAATTTGAATATAACTTGCATGGATACCTTATGAAATGATGTTTTGAGTATGTTTAAGTTTGGAGTTGATGCTCCTTCTTGATTATGTTTTGTTGATGAAGTTGTATTCTTGTTGTGTTGTTAGATCTCTTCCCCTATCCTTCTTATGTTTCGTTGAGTCTCATTCGAGGAGGAATGTTTCCAAGGGAGAGCTATTGTATAGCCTTGGAACTTGGAAAAAGGAGAAAAAGAATCTTCTGAATCGAAGTCTAGTTTATGGGTCCTATCTACGGATCGTAGGAGCTTCTACGGGCCGTAGATGGAAACCGTAGGAAGTGGGAAAAATAATTTTCTAAAATCAAGACCTAGTGCCCTTTTTACGGTTCGCCAGGAAAGTCCGTCAATCATTGTATGAATCGTAGGTAGGTCTTGTAGGTGATTCCCTGTCTGAATGAAATTTTAAGGGGTAAAGTTAGTTTCTACAATTGGCATGTACGGACCGTAGAAAGACGTACGAGTCGTACATGGGTGCCATCAAAAGTTCGTCCATAATAATAATTTTTGAAACTATCTACGGTTGGCTAGTACGGTTCGTAGAAGGACCTAGAGACCGTAGGTCCGAACCATAGGTGAGTCTCGACAATTAATTTTAAAGAGCTTTTGGGTCTTTTTCTTATTGTTTTAACCCAACATTGAGTCGTTTTACCTACTACCCTAAGTCCTATATAAACGTTTTAAGGCTCCAAATTAACCTATTTTCAATTCATTCTTCTAAATTCTCTAAAACTTGACTAAACTCATCCTCCCAATTTTCTCAAATCTAAGGAAGAAAAAGAAGAGATAGGATTCCATTTAAAGTCTCAAAATTCTCCAATTTCTTGGGCTTAAAGGATCAACGTATATGTGTATTCATCCATAGAGTCATTTCCTGCATGGGGTCCTAAGGATTTCAACTTCTCAACCCAGTTTCCAATTTATCAAATTAAGGATTCATCTCAATAAATGTGGCCTTCATTCAATTATGATTAATTATTATTAGGTAAGTCTTCTTATGTATTATTTGATATTAATCTATGATATTTAGTTGAAATTGCATTTACCCATGTTTAATTTATGCTTTTCAACCATGATCCTACGATGAACCCATGAACTATGAATTATGAGTTTATGAAGATATGCATGTTTTCATGAAGTTATAGTAAATAAATTGGTGATTCTTTGAAAGGAAAGTAGTGATGTTATTGTAAAAGGATTTCTAACTTACTGTGATGATCATGATTGTGAAAGGTATTTCTCCCAAATGAATACACATTGGTGAAAGGTTTGCTCATCTATGTTGAATTATGTTAAAGGAACTATTAAAAAATGCGGATCGGTATTGATCATTGTCTTTCCTATGTTAAAATGATATTTGACTTTTATTTATTATGTTGGGATTTAGACTTAGCACCGAGAGGACTTCGAGGTGGAGGCTCAAATAGGGTAGTCTCTAGTAGCAACCTCTAGTCCCAAACCACGTGCCCCCGTAGGATTGTCTTAAATAACCTCGATAGTTTATCCACTTTAGCAAATAATGATATGTACGGATTCTACCTTGGCAACTAGATTTGCCTTCTTTCGGTATGAGAAATATACTGGATTTCATAATATCGCTCTCATGGTCTTGTTGTCGGTTAAAGATATTATCCCACAAAATAAATATGTTTTCTTCAAAGCTTTTTGTTTGTCCTTTATGTTAATAAACTTGACCATGCTTTCATGATTTTGATGTCATCTCTTCTTTTAAGCTTTTTAATGTCTCACTATGATCATGTCTACTTATTTTGAGTTATTTATGTTATCTTGCCTATGTTTATTCATATTGCCTCATACTTAGTACAATCCATGTACTAAAGCATATT
The DNA here is from genome assembly GCA_029582605.1 of Solanum gracilifrons. Classification (NCBI taxonomy): domain Eukaryota; kingdom Viridiplantae; phylum Streptophyta; class Magnoliopsida; order Solanales; family Solanaceae; genus Solanum; species Solanum gracilifrons. Next base: position 8,399 of record JAJOOH010000905.1, read on the forward strand.
TGTGCCTACATTATTTCACTTATGTAGGGTCCGACGCTCCTATCTCCCATACTCGTGGCTAGTGGCCCTTTATAGACTTTGAAGATTGGTGATTCCTCATGCTCCGAGGACCGAGACTCCTTTATTGATTTATGTCATTTTCCATTTCAGATTATGTATGTGATGTATGGGTTACGTCCCAATCACTTTCCTCATGATATAATAGATGGCTTTGAGACTTATGTTATACTTCCACTTTTATCAAACTCTTTTGTATGAAATGCTACCTTTTAAAATTTTTTGTTTCTATTATCTTGTATGATGTTTATATAAGTGAATTGTGTAGGACCTCTTGGGGTCTTATATGTCATGTCATATCAAGGGTGTTCTTTGCATCGCGACAACATATTGACAACATCTAGAAGTCATATATTTCTTCATATTGATTGAATAAATTGAAATATATGACAATTTGTATGCACGTTTTTGTTTGAATACCTTTGTAATATGAACGGTGCTCACATTGTATTCTGCCTTAACCATAAAGGTATTAAATCAGGTTTGGTTCATAGACTTTGGGAATTATATGTACTTTTTATCAAAAGGGTATTAAATTAGGTTTATATTTAAAATGTTTGTGCATAGGATTAGGGACATTATTGGCAGTTTGTATTTTGAGTTAAGGCACAATTGAATTAAATATGTATTATAGGAATTTTATATTTAAAAAGTAATAAATCATCTATGTTTTTAAAAGATTTGTGCAGATAATTTATGTTAAGGCACAAAAATGAATGAAAATTGTACTGTAAATAATTTGTATTAAAAAAATATTAAATCGGTTATATATAAAAAGGTATTAAATTTGGTTTGTATTTAAAATGTTTGTGCATAGTATTTGAGGTATTATATATTGACAGTTTGTATTTTGAATCAAGGCACAACTGAATTAAACTTGTATTATAGATATTTTATGTTAAAATGTATTAAATCAACTACGTTTTAAAAAGGTTTGTGCCTATAATTTGTGTTACGGCACAAAATGAATGAAATTTGTATTATAAATAGTTTGTATTAAAAATATATTAAATCAATTATATATAAAATAATTTGTTCATAGGGTTGTAGTATTATATATAGATTGATATTATATATAAATTGTATTAAAAAGTATTAAATTATGTATCATATATGTATTAAATATGTATTATATTAACTCTTACCCATTTTTTGTGTTAAATTTATTTTAAATTCACATAATCAAAGAATGTTTGTGTATTAAATTTATATTGTGCATAAATTTTTGGTGCATTTTGTGGCGCCAAATCTGTCGTGACACACCTTTTATATAAAAAAGGATTACAATCATACTTCAAAAAACATATTAAATAAGTTATTCGTTAAAAATATTGTGCATAGAATTTGGATGTTATAGACGGTTTGCATTTTGAGTTAATGCACAAATGTATTAAATATGTATTGTAGACATTTGTATTAGAAAGGTATTAAATCACTTGTGTGTTAAAAAAGTTTGTGCATACAATTTGTGTTAAGGCACAAATAAATGAAAAATGTATTATACATAGTTTGTATTAAAAATACATCAAATCAGGTGTACATTAAAAAGGTTTGTGCATAGGACTTAAGTGTTACAAATAGTTTGTATTAAAGGGGTATTAAATCAGTTATGTGTTAAAAACGTTGGTGCATAGAAGTTTCTTGTTACAGACAATTTGTATTTTTTGTTAAGGCACAAAATGAATGAAATTTGTATTATAGATAGGTTCTATTAAAAGGGTATTAAATCAGTTATATAAAAAAATTTGTGCATAGGGTTGTAGTATTATATATAGATTTGTATTAAAAAGTTTTAAATTAGCATTATGCGTAGAGACGGACCCATATGCACCTGGTAACTTTTTTGAATTTTTTGTATATGTATATATATACATAGTTGATAAAACGATAATATATTTGATTGTGCACCCTTATAACAAAAAGTTGCCTAGGTGCACTAGTCAAATTTGTCATTTCAGACCTCAATTGTGCGAGTTCAATTCCCGAAAAAGGGTACACTTTTTTTTTACTTTAATATCAATCTTTTCTTTGTAGTTAACCTTTTTAAAATTTCTTTTATTAAAACTCAGTTTTGCCACCTCATATGGCCCGACCCCCTTTCTTAACCACCCTTTTTTTGCCATCTCATCTTACCCCATATCTTTCTTAATTGAAATTAAAAACAAATAAACTCCCTAGCACAATTTTAAAGAAAATATAAGACTGCTAGAAAATCTACAGCTTACAATTTACAAGTATTCTTCACTGCATAATTGAAGTCCTATTCCTATTATCTCTGCATAAATTGGGATGTTCTTCTTTTTAAGCATTTTATTTGCAAGAATTTGTTATTGATTCTTTTGATTTCAAATGGATAGATTTTTGACGAAACATAATTCTTCCCAACCAAGTGCTAGTTTTAGAGACAATTATTTGCATTTTATAGATGAGTTTGATTTGCAATCACTTAAATCAGATCCTGGAGAAAGAATATCCATTGATAAATATAGCCCTAGAATACGAGATGAAGTGATAAGACACTATATTCAACAAGGACCTTGTCAACCGGATAATACTGATAATGAAAATCCTCAAACTAGATTTCAAAATGAAAATATGTCGATTTTGTAAGACATGGTTTAAGGGTTCATATTTTAGATGGTTGGAGTATAGTATGAAGAAAGATGTTGTATTTTACTTATGTTGCTATTTATTTAAAAATGACTATGTCAAGGGAAATGCATGTAATTTCTTCACGAAAATTGATTTTAAGACTAGGAATCATAGTTTAGAATGATTCAATTTACATGTTGGTGAAGTATATAGCATCCACAATAGGTGTTTCAATAAGATGCTAGATTTTGAGAATCAATCTTAATCTATTCAAGTTGTTTTTAACAAGCAATGTGAGAAAACAAGAATTGAGCATCGAATTCGTTTAGAGGCTTCTTCTAATGTGGCAAGGTTCCTCTTGAAATTTGGATTGTCTTTTCGAGGTCATGATGAAAATGAGTCTTCAAAAAAATAAAGGCCTTTTTTAGGTCTTTTGGAATGGCTTGAAAAATTTCTTCCGAATATGAATAATGTTATTTTAAAACATGCTCCAAAAAAATTATGATGACTTCTCCCAAAATTCAAAAGGATAATATGAGTGCTGGTGCATAAGAATCGTGAAAGCTACAGCTGATGACTTGGATGGAGATTTTTTTTTTTGGAATATTAGTTGATCAATCTAAAAACATATCACACCATGAATAAATGGCCCTCAATTTACGGTATCTGAATATAAAAGGCAAAGTGAATGAGTGAGTTATTAATATTGATCATGTTTGTGATACATATTCAAAATCATTAAAGGAAACAATATGTTCTTTGCTTTTGAGACACTCTTTGAGTACATCTAAAATACGTGGACAAGGCTAGGATGTGGCTAGTAACATGCTGGGAGAGATGAATGCTCTTAAATCTTTAATTTTGCAGGAAACTACATTCGCATATTGCATTCATTGTTTTGCTCCCCAATTACAATTGATACTTGTAGTTGTTGTCAAAAAATATTTAATTGTGGCTAATGATGAGTCCACAAATTGGACTCATTTAGGGCTTTATTTTGATAGAAATAGTGTCCTCAAATGCTTATTTTGTCTCAATATCAGATAAAAACTCTTAAGTTTCAGGTATTTGAAGTTTTGGTTGAAGCATGGACACTTAGGCACAAAAAGGAACAAAAAGGCTGAAAAGAACGAAGAAGCTGAAGTCAGGGCATCGCCAAGCACACTTGGCGATTCGCCGAAGGGATGCACTCCGCCTTTTGTTCCAGTACGCAAAGCCAAGAAGAAGCAGGATAAAAAAGGTGATGAACGGATCAGTCGATGTTTCGCCGAATAGATCCGCGAAGTAGTACTATGTCGCCCAATGACATAGAGCACGACGATGATGAAGGCTAGTGCAAGACGACGATGAACTACACCGAAGGGCGAATTACCGAGTTAATCGGCAATTCCGACTAACCTCGCCGAATGATCTGCCAACACTATATTTTGAAGTCTACAAATACTTAACTTTTTATTAATTTTAGGGAGTCGAATTATTATTTTAATTTTCATAATAGACTAGTACTTTTTTGGGATATTTTCTCTCAAGTTTGGAGAGGGATTTTGGGAGACTTGAAGAGAGAAGGAGTTCAACTTCCCGAAATTGAAAGTGGATCTTCTCCATTCTTCTTCCTTTTCTTATATAAAGGTTTAATTTCTTATACCCATTTAATTTCTCTATCATTTTAGGTATAATTTCTTATTTCTTGATGTGTGGCTAAAAATCTGATTCTTGGGGTGTGATTTAGCAAATATGTGTTGATATTGTTGTTGGGTCTTGCTTGATAATAGGTTATATGTATTTTAATGGTGATTTCACCTAGTGGTTGTGGTTTAATTTATTGGGTTTGTAGCTGCAAATACAAAACCACCGATGTGTTTTTGGCTTGCCCGAGAGGGAGGTCGCGAAACCAAGACCACTAGACTGATGGTCTAAGGAGTGGGTCGACATGAGGTTTAGCTCGAGAGGGTGAGCCCTAGTCCCATATCCGAACACTCAACTCGAGAGAGTGAGTGGGGTAAGACGTAGGCTGGCCTTCATGCGGCAAATGGGTGTCCGAGAGGAACGCATTTGAAACGGGGTAAGTTGCCGGAGAGGGAACTTATTTCCATCTAAAGCTTAGCCTAGTCAATATTATCTTGCAAATTTACTATCGAAAGCATGTACCCAACGATTTATATCAATATATATTGCGGTGACACTCCAAGAACTTCTCCCCATACTTGAATTTTCTCTTTATTTTTGTTGTTTAGCTATACTTGTGACAAACTCCCATTGATATTTGACACTTTGGTGTCACCCAGTTGAATTTACTTTGTTTTTATTCGATAATTTCTCAAACTACAGCTAACTAGAACAAAATTCTAGCTTAACTACTATTTTCACTACCACTCCCTTGGGACATGACCCCAACCCTTAGTTGGGTTACTATATTATCGACGATCATAAACACTCGAACCGTAGATTAGTGTCGTTGGTCACGATAAGCATTAAAATGGCGCCGCTGCCGGGGAGTGGAGTCACGTGAAGATGTAGTTATCTAGGATTTTTGTTCTCTTTAGTATAGTTTTTACTAATTTTACTTTTTGTTTTGTTTTTCTTTTTAGTTCTTTGTGTATGCAGGTACCTTAGCATGGTTGAGGGAAGGGGTGGCAAGTCAATTGAGATCAATCAAGGAGTCGAGGGTGACTCTAAGTTAAAGGCGCTGGTATCTCAACTGAACGACTTGGCGACCAAAATAAAGGATGTGAAAAACCAGTGCGAACGCCAAAGGAAGCATCTGCTTCCTAATGAGCAAAAAAGGTCTAGGACTGATAAGAGAAAGCAAGTCGATGACACGCTACTGATTATTCTCGAGAAGCTTCATGAGCAAGATAGAATGCTCGAGGCAATGAATGAGAGAGTAGAGATGTTGAATCTAATGATTGGCTCTCACTCGAGATCAATCAAGCTGATTGAATACCTATTAGACCACGCATTGCCACATCTCTGCCGTAGTATCGAAGGTGTAGCAACCCTTTTTAAAGAGACCTAACTTATACTTGCGACATTCAAAAGCGATTAACGTGGGCATACTGATTATAATATAGTAGAAGGATTGGATTCATAATTACCTCCGAAAAGTAATTTAAGCAAATAACCGGCGAGCTTTTCATGTATATATATTATCCTCACACTCAAGGATGAAGTAACAAGAATATTACAAGCTTCCGAGTACCGAAATCAGCCTGCTCATGCTTCACACAAACATTCAAAACAAATAGAAAATTTAGTATATTACAAGACTTGGGTTTAGACACCCCAAAAAGATAAAAACGTTTAACGATACTTATATTACAATTCATGGTGGCATGACCGAATCAGCTCTCAAATTCTCATGTAAATATACAAAACATAGATCATGTACAAGTCCCATGGTTTATACAAAATATATATGCCTCTATGCAAATGAGATCTTCCTTAAAGCTTTCAAAATCTCCATCCTCAATGGCCAACTTCAAGCATCCTCTCGAACATTCCCTATGATAACTATTGCTAAGCATATAGCTTAGTGGTGTAAAAACTATAGGTTCGGAGCCCTCAAATTTGCCAAGTTATCATTCTCAAGTAAAGGGCAGCATAATTGAACATAATAAATAAATCAAGTAAACAATATATAAAGAGTATCAAGTTCGATATTTAAAGATCCAAATGTCAAGAACGTTCATAGCACAGTTTTCCAAGAGATTCAACAACAAGGCTCGCCCAATATATACATCATGTTATGACACCAAGAACAAACATGTATCAAGAAGGGTCAAAACCCAATAATCAAGAGAACCAAGAACAATATTAAAAATGGCTTTCTAGTTCATACTTAAAATGGACAACTTCCATTCTTAAGACGGACTAAAAATCCCGAGTCAAGATGGATAATGATCTGAATCAAGAGGCATGCCAAGAGTGAAAAAGTCATAGCCACAAGAAGGACAAGGTCCCAACAAGAGTGCCAAGTGATCAAACAATCTGTACAAGTGGGCGAGTTACACAAGTGTCTTTAACGTCTTAAAGGATACCAACACGACAATGCAAAGTGACAAGAGGTAGCCAATGTACCAAATTAAACTTTCAGATATACCAGCAGGTAAAAAGAGTACAAGTATAATTTTATACACAAACCTCAGTTCTTTAGCACAAAAACAGTCCAACACGACTTCACGAGTTCAAATCATAGACCAACCAGCATATCAAAATCTTCAACTCGTACACGAGGATATACAACCTTAAAAAATGAATTCAATAACTTATTTACTTTCTAGTAGCTCAATAATGATGGCGTAACATAGGGTTATCATCACAAGTAAGATTAGCCTATACAAATACGACTATACTCCCAAAACAGATATTCTGCCCAATAAACGCACTCCATGTCGCAACTTAAATTTGAAATAGAAAACGGCCAAAATGGAATTTATATCCTTCATAAAAGATGTATTTACATCTCTTAAGCTTGCAAATAATCAAGAATCATCGAAAAATAAGCTTTGTATCAAAAGATATAATCAAATCACTAACAGTTGAATGTACAGGATTTCTAATTCCAGAATCTGAACAGAACTTGTCATATGTTGCGTTCCTTATTTCGTACCCGTAACAGTTAAATTAGAATTTTACATAAACACAAGAGTTGTAGGTCTATGAATTATCTTTCCAAAACATATTTATTCATTGTAAACTAAGTTCTTTTGAATGAGATATTCATAAACTACCAAACACTACCCAGCTCAGAAGCAGATTTCGTCACTTACCAAAAGGAAGTGTGTGTGTCGGATTCCAGACAAAAGGACTTAGTTTTTCTCTTGATTTTGAAGAAAAAATGTTTAGCTAATGTTATAATATTCTTAGACTTGAGGGAAACCGAATTCAATCAAAGGAGGTGTAAAGATATATAGCTACAAAAGTTATCCTAGTCACATGGCCAGATGTCACCAAAAGGGGCTGCCCAAACAAATAGATGGCTGCCCAAAAAGCATACATATATAACTATATTTATGTACTTTATACCCACACTTCCAATGTATAAGTAAGTATACTTAGATAATTACTCAAATACCCCCATACAATACCTTAATTTACGATAACATATGCTAAGAAAGTTTACAAATCACAACATTTCAAGTTCAAAAAATGAGAATAAAACACATTCTAGTAATTACGAGATGATGTAACGACATGTGAATATTTGTTTAAGCATTTAGAAGTGTTACAGAAGGAGGGTTGCCTAATGGCGTTAGGTCAAACCCTAATGATGAAGCTTGACTGATAGCTCACATCGAGCCACAACGTTAAATAAGGCGCTTCTTGGGAGGCAATCCAAGGTTTTAAACGTAGGATTTTACTTTTATAAATAATGGTGTGTTGATTGTGTAGGTGAAAGTGTAGAAAGTGACGAGAAGTACAGATTTGTGAATGGAAGTCCCGGTCAGCGAATAGCCGAGTGGTTCGGCGACCCCGGTTCAAACCGCCGCTAGACCCAAAATCAACTTACATTGGGGTCTATAAAACTCGGCAAGACCAAGAAATTGTTGGCGAGTCATCAACCATATCGGCGATCCTGATGCAGACCGCCGTTTGGACCCTCAATTCGACTGAAGGCCCTGTAAAACTCGATGAGTCAAGAGATCACTCTGCGAATCGCCAAGTGGTTCGGCTATCTGAACTAATGTCACCGAATGGGCGAATACTGAACGGTCTTTCAGCCACAGATTTAAAAACTTAACCTCATTCTCCTTCCCTCACTTTTTCACCTTGCCAAACTCACACCTGCACTCTAGTCTTAATTTTCTTGAACTCTTGGTATATTTTGGTTCATAAATTTGTGCGCGGATTTGGAATGCATTGCCGCCAAACACCTCAGTAACTTCTTAATTAGTACAAAAGGTTAGCTTCCTGATCACCGTAATTTTTTTGTCAACATTGTACTCATTTGCAAACTCTTTGGTGTTGTTGAACTCTGTTGAACCTCTTTTATTAGATAGAATGGGTTAATTGTTGATTGTTATTCGATAATCTTCCTTAAACTGCCAAAATCTTGTTCTCTAATGCATATAGTTGAGTTAATGAGTGATGGGTGGTGTTCATATGTTATAGGTCCTGGTCAAATTTGTGCTATGTGAGCTTAAATTTTGTTTTTAGGGGTGATTTGGAGAAGTCGGGTAAATCGGCGAGCTGTGACGAGCTCGTCGAACCACTTCGCGCTACACCAAATTGCCTTATCTCTCCCTTATTATCATGCTTAATTTGTTGTAGCGTCTGTAACTTTCAGCGAGAAGCACGAGGTCGCCAAAAGCACTTGGTGACTCACCGAAATTCTTCTTGGTTGCCTTTTGTCTGCACCCATATTCGCTTCTGCACTGTGACCTTTGGCGGATAACTCATTAATCGTTGAATGTACTCGACGACCCGCCAACTGGATTGACAAATTTTCCTGCAACTGTATGTCTTTGTTTTGTTTTTCAATTATAACGTTATCTCAAGACTTTGCAGACATGGCCAGATCGAAAGTTGCAGGAAGAATCATGCCACCGAGACACATAAGAGCTCAAAAGATCAAAAGAAATATAAAGAGTGAGAACAAGATAGCCAGTTCGAGGAGCAGGGTGCCAATTGATCCTAATGTCCTTTCATAGACACGAGGGTTCATCAATGTGATACATGCCTTTAAAGCAGATCATGAAATAGATAATATGGTGGAGGCTCATATTGCTACAGAGGCTGAAGCAGAGAAAAAAGACAAGAGAGGACAAGAGTCAAAATGATAATACACTGGGCACTGATACCCAGACAGATGGAGCGACTGCTTAAACATGATCCCCTCTTTACCTCCCTCTCTGTCTTTCTTTATCTGACTTTCTGGATATTTTATTATTTACATTTGAGGAAAAATACTTTTATTTGTTGTGGGGTGAGGCCCACACCTTTTGTGCTTATAAGTGTGTTTTGTGTATATGTTTGGGTTGTCCTGTGTCAAAATTATGTTTATCTGCTTTTCTATGGATATTTGAGCTTGAGGCTCCTTTTACTTTTTTAATTGCAAATGATTTTGACCCTTTCGAAAAATTTTGGATTTTTCGCACATTTTTGCCTCCCCTCGTGAGTTGAATGTGGTTGTTCTTTTGCAAAATTTGAGTCGCCATATCGATCAATAACAATGACTTGAATAGTGCTCTCAATCGAACAAACATGAATGTACGGCTACGATGAGGCCAAATAAAGTTGCATAGACAATATGTTAACTCTTTGCATCTCGTTGTGATTAGCCATTTCTCAAATTGATTTTCTTGTAATGACCTTTGCACACTAGCTAAAGTGTGTAGTCTTGTTTCACTTAAATGTCGATGCCTTGTGTGATGAGCTTACTTTGAACAATGCATGAATAAACCCAGAATTTGCCCCGTTAGTCTGATTCATTTAGAAAAGTGTCCTCTTGAGATGATCTTAGGCAACTTTAAAGAGTGTGAGCCAAATTTGAGATAAACCTCTTTTGTGGCCTACCCATGAGCATGTAAAACTCTTTTGAACACCCTTTGAGCCTTACCTTTCTATGGAAGAACCTTGATGAACCTTAGACCTTACTTGACCCACTACATATAATCCTTTTGATTTGTGATTTAGCGAATAGCCAACTTAGGCCAAAAGCCTAAGTTGGGGGTGTGGTGAAAAGGAAAAGAAGAAGTGCAAGAAAAGTCCCCCTTTAACCCATGGTATTGCATAAAAATTTAACCCCTTAAAAAAATGTGTAGAATAAAGTACAAAGGAAATCAGGTTTCCAAGCAATCCATGAAGGTGAATAAAAAGATGACTTAGAAGCACTAGAAAAAGAATTGATAAAGGAAAAGAAGGGAATGCCTTGAGAATACCACATCTCATGAGGAAAAATTTACTGAGCCTAAATGACCATACCTTTTCACTCATCCCCATTACAAGCCTTAGAAAGAACCTTTTGATCTTGAGTAAGCCGAATCGAAAGTCGATTGGAAAATAAGGGCAAACCTATGGGTGAAAAACATGCATTGTGTTCCTCTTTTTTAGTGTGACAGTTGCATCTGGTTCCTGATCTTGAATTGATTAATCACTGTGTGTGAATATGGAATCATTATTTATGTGAGGGCATTTAGATACTTTTTGTTGAGCTTGAACTTGCACAAGTAGCAAGTATTGCGAGCATGAGAATCTTTGGTAGTGGTGTGTCACAACTTGAATCTTTTATTACACAGTTGATCTTTGCATAAGTAATTTGAGTCTTGTTGTGTATGTTCATGATTTAGTCTTGTGTAGCACTGTTTGAGACACCTTGTTGAACGGCTGAACTTGAGTTTACTTGAGGACAAGCAAAAGTTTAAGTTGGGGGTGTTGCTGAGTCCACAAATTGGACTCATTTAGGGCTTTATTTTGATAGCAATAGTGTCCTCAAATGCTTATTTTTTCTCAATATCTGATGAAAACTCCTAAGTTTCAAGTATTTGAAGTTTTGGTGGAAGCATGGACACTTAGCACAAAAAGGAACAAAAAGGCTAAAAAGAACGAAGAAGCTGAAGCCTGGGCATTGCCAAGCACACTTGGTGATTCGCCGAAGGGATGCACTCCGCCTTTTGTTCCAGTACGCGAAGCCTTGAAGAAGCAGGATCAAAAAGGCGATGAAAGGAGCAGTCGATGTTTCGCCGAAAAGATCCGCGAAGTAGTACTATGTCGCCCAACGACATAGAGCACGACGATGCGGAAGGCTAGTGCAAGATGGCGACGAACTGAACCAAAGCGTGAATTGCCGAGTTAATCGGCGATTTCGACTAACCTCGCTGAATGATCCGCCAGCACTATTTTTTGAAGTCTATAAATACTGAACTTTTTATTAATTTTAGGGAGTCGAATTATTATTTTAATTTTCATAATAGAATAGTACTTTTTTGGGATATTTTCTCTCAAGTTTGGAGAGGGTTTTTAGGAGACTTGAAGAAAGAAGGAGTTCATCTTCCCAAAATTTGAAGTGGGTCTTCTCCATTCTTCTTCCTTTAGTTATATAAAGGTTTAATTTCTTATACCCATTTTATTTCTCTATCATTTTAGGTATAATTTCTTATTTCTTGATGTGTGGCTAAAAACCCCCATTCTTGGTGTGTGATTTAGCAAATATGTGTAGATATTGTTGTTGGGTCTTGCTTGCTGATAGGTTAGATGAATTTTAATGGTGATTTCACCTAGTGGTTGTGGTTTAATTTAATGGGTTTGTAGTTGCAAATACAAAATCACCAATGTGTTTTCGGCTTGGCTGAGAGGGAGGTCGCGAAATCAAGACCACTAGACTGATGGCCTAAGGAGTGGGTCGACATGAGGTTTTGCCTGAGAGGGTGAACCCTAATCCTATATCCTAACACTCAGCTCGAGAGAGTGAGTAGGGTAAGGCATAGGCTGGCCTTCATGCGGCAAATGGGTCTCCGAGAAGAATGCATTTGAAACGGGGTAAGTTGCCCGAGAGGGAACTTATTTCCATTTAAAGCTTAACCTAGTCACTATTATCTTGCAAATTTTCTATCGAAAGCATGTACCCAACGAGTTATATCAATTTATATTGCGGTCACACCCCAAGATCTTCTCCCCATACTTGAATTTTCTATTTATTTTTTGTTGTTTTAGCTATACTTGTGACAAACCCCCATTGATATTTGACACATTGGTGTCACCTACTTGGATTTACTTCGTTTTTATTCGATAATTTCTCAAACTACAACTAACCAAAACAAAATTCTAGCTTAACTACTATTTTCAGTACCACTCCCTTGGGACACGACCCCAACCCTTGGTTGGGTTACTATATTATCAACGATCGTAGATAGTCGAACCGTAGGTTAGTGTCTTTGGTCACGATAAACATCAGATAACTTCTTTTCTAGTATTTCTAACATGTTGAATGTAGTTGGATTATCATTTAAGTGTAGATGTAACACCTCGAACTTCAAGAAAGGGCTAAAAAGTAAAATGGCAAGACCGCATACCCAAAACAGACCGTAGACCCTTCATGATTCCCTAGATAGGTCTTTTGGGGTCCACGACCCATTAAGGTCTTCATGGACAACCATCTAGGACTACCCTAGAAGGGCTTACCTAGACGGTCCGTCTAGGGGTTCACGGCCCATCAAGGGCATCGTGAACCAACCTCGAGAGGCTTCCTAGTAGGGAGTCACCTAGATGCCTTTGACGGCTCGTGGTGACTTGGACGACCTATTTAGGGGTTCATACAAGTCACCCAAGCAGTGAGGTTACACTCAAGGTCACTGAGAAGGACCACAGACGCCTAGATGGTCTATGGAGTTTCATATGGACCGTGTAGTCGTTCATAAAATAAATTATCATACGTTGAAATTTAGGTCAACTTCAATCAATTATATCTTTCAGCAGAATATGAATTAAGTGGCCCATGACCTCTCAAATTAACGATATTTAATTCGTCTTTCTGAACGTCGCATAGTTTGCCTAATTCCAATCCTAAGTAAGAAGTTATGCTCATTTTAGTGAAGCCCTATCGGGCAGGGCAACATGACAACCCACTAGATGGGCCATCATGGCGTAGACATCCCATCAGGTCGCGCATAAAGGTCAATTTAACAACTTTAAAAAAGGGTTGTATTGTTCTTTTACCCTATTTGTTTGGTACTTAAACTACGTCATTTGGTACTTAAAATACATCATTTTTCTCAGTTTAAGCCTAGGAATCTAGTCAGAAACTATCAAAAACACTTCTTTCTCCAAAAATCATCTAACTTAGAAAGAAAGAAAAGAAATAGGTGAAAGTTTCTCCCAAAAACAAACAGAGGTCTTCTTCAAGTTTAGCCCCAAAATCAAAATAATTTCTCCCTAGTTTTTGACACCAATATGTGGGATGTAATGACCCATAAAACGAAGAAGTGAAACTAGAGCTTAACTAGTGAGTGTGTGAGTTTGTCATGAGGTTTGAGGTGGTTTAATGTTATCAAGAGCTATGGTTGAGGGGTTTAGGGGTTAAACATAAAGGTACGACTCCCCAAGGACCACCCTAAGGGTCCTTGAGGAGGACCCTTAGTCTAACCCCCAAGACCCCAAAGAACCTTGAAGTTGGCCAAAATGGGGTGAATCACGGAAGGGGTCCACGCCCCGTAGGTCCGTCCACTGTCCGTGGATGGCCTACGTGGGTAAGACCCCCATGAACCAAGTTGCAGCCCCAGACCAAGGACCAATAGCATGGTCCGTTAGTGCACTGACGGTCCACGAGTCTAGGGCGTGAGTCACTGCCAACTTTTTCTGGTTTTGGCTCGGCTAAGGTAGGAAATTTTGGTAATTTGTTAATTAATTGTTTTTAAGTGTATGGACGGTTATTCTAGGTTTATTAAGATATTTTTAGAGTATTAAAACATTAAAAAATCATTAAGATTTCATTACTCAAATCAAACCTCCCCTCCCCTCCAAAAGCTCTCTCTCTAGAAACCTCTGTTGGAGGTGAAGACTTCAAGCTCTCAAGGTAAAATCTTCAAGGTTTTCAAGAGATTTTCATGGATTTATTCTCAATAAGGTATGGGGCTCTTCATTCTTGACTATTATCTTTCAAGGAGCCAACTTCAAAAGTGATTTGAAATCTTCAAAGTTTCCCCAAAAACCCTAGTTTTCCATCTAGGCATGGGTTCGATTCAAAATGATTTCTAAAGGCATTATAGCATTGAATTGTGAATGAATTGTGGATTTAAAGATGATTTAAGGTGAAGTCTTCCTAGAACCAATGTTTTCCCCCAAATTCCTAAGTTGTAATTTGAGATTGGGATTTGAATAATTATGAAGTATCTGAATTGTTCATGTGTATATCGATATAGAATGTTGAAATTATGTTTGACAAATTGTATTGATCTAAAGGTGTGTGCGTGAATGTGATCCATGACCCTTGAAGGGCAAGTTATGATCAAATTACATATTGAAGTATATTTGTTCTTGATCTATGGATCCACTTGAAAGGTGGAGGTGTTTACTATCACGACCCGAACCTACACACTGGACGTGACCAGCACTCGAGAACCATTGTTGGTCTCCAAGCGAACCCTCATCCTGGAGATTCTCTAAATGACAACCACCACTATGAGCCTAAGTGATGAGACAACATTTTACCTCACGCTACCAAGGACCGTCCTATACCTTGCCGGGGGTATAGAACCTAACTCACTAAGTGGATCCACTAGTCTATGCTAAAAAGCACTAAGGAATCATCTAAAAAGTATGACCTTTTCTACCAATGATGGCTACATGGTTTATGGAAACTTGAGTTAATATGAACTCGCATCCCCACATCGGTGCTCAATACTACTCCCAAAATATACTTAGCTCATGTGTTTGTAAAAACTAAACTCTTTCTTTGGTTTGAGATAATTACTCAAAACTTAGCTTAAAAGCTCTCTTGGAATCACTGTTTCCTTTCTTGTTCAAAACTCTTTTGGAAATCTCAGTTTCCTCTCATCTTAAATGTGAAAACATTTACTCTTGGGAATACTTAATTCCCATATATCATTTTAAAGAAAATGAACTTTATTCTTACTCTTTACTCAACTTCAAAGCTTAAGTCTTAAAACAAAGTTTAAACATTTGTAAAAGACTTCTTAAAATATGGTTCATGCGAAATTATGGACATGAACGACTCAATGCAAAGTTTTCAATAACCATAGATAGAACTCAAATACTTGGAACTCAAGAATCTCAATGATACTACTCATCTCAAGACTGATCGACTTATAGTGTTCATGCGGAATTATGGGCATGAACAACTCAACTCATGGACTTCATGGGTAATAGGTAATACTCCCATGATTAGGATTATAATCTCAAAAGGGTTAGGAACTTGATACTTAAGACTTAGGATTTGAAGATACTACTCCTTTCAAAGATACTAAACTGATGGAGTTCATGCAGAAGTTATAGGAATGAACGACTCGAATCAAGGGTCAAAGTATATGATTCTTCTCATTCTCTTACTTACTTTTTTGAACTCTACTCTTAACTCTCTCTTGAATGTGAATTATGAATTCAAGAGTTATGGTTCATGATATGAAGGATCGTGTAATGATAAAGTAGATTCATGAATGCATTCTCCTCACTCATACTCATTTGCTCGAGTCTTGAAACAAGTTATTAGAATTTGTAGAAGACTCATCAAAAAGACTAAAATGGACTTTCTCAAAATGTTCGAAAGAACTCTCAAGACTCAACTTTTAACTCTACCTTGAATTTGAATTATGGATTCAAGGGTTATGCTTTGGAATATAGGACCTCTCAATGATTTAGGAGGGTTAAGATAGTTGATCACAAGAATGGGCAAAGACCCAAATCAAAGAACACTAGTGCAACGCGGAGATGGAATTAAATTGTTGGTCACTAAAAATATTTTTGAGGCAGAGGACTCCGTATCCTCTCCATGACGCGGAGAGGGCGTGACCGATGGGATGCTAAAAACTTAAGCGCCTCTGCGATGCGGACCTAAGTGCAATTATCTGCCTGATCTTTTATTCCTCTCCCAAACTCGACTCAATTTGCACCCAAAGTAATTTTATCGACCAAGTTCACAAAAAATTCACAAACCCAGAACGACTTCAACGAAAACCATATAAAATCTATCAAGGAACTTAACTCGTTTGCAAAACTCAAACCTCAAGAACTCAAAGACATTCAATAATGGCTAAAACTCAAGAACTTCTTAAGAACTTAATAATTCAATCTCAAAAATGAATTCAAGGATAGAATTAAACATGATTGGCGTGAGGGTGAACAAGCCCAACACTATGGAAGCTTACATGCCTGAAAGAACTATCTTCTTGCAGCACTTGAAGGAAAAACTTGAAAGATGAATCCTTGCCTTAGTGTTTCTTGAATCCCTTGAGCGTAGAATTTTTGGAGTGGATGAGAGGGATTGATTTATGAAAACATGGTTTTCTACACGTTTAGGGCAATTTAGATGACCTTCTTAGGGTTTTTAGGACTAAAATACCCTTAAATAAATAATTAAAACAAGTTGGGAGTCGGAATAATTTTTAACTAGGTAGTCAGGTCCGTATTGGCTCCGTATCGCGGAGCTATTGTTTAAGCGTCGTTAGTAAATCAATCATAACTTTTTACTCGAAGCTCGGAATTTAGCAAACTCGGTAGCGTTGGAAATAGGACTTGAAGGGCTTTAATTTTCTATCTTGTACTATGAGTTATGGTCATTTGAAGTTGACCCAAAACTTAAGAAAACTTAAGATTGACTTGAATGCTTTTTCTCTTCAGTTCTTCTTGGAACTCAAGGTGCTACATCGAGTGACCTTAATACTCAAGAAATTTTAAATTCCATGCAAAAATCTCACTCACTACGAAGAACAGTTTGAGTCTTAGCTCACAAATTTTCTGGGGTGCTACAGTTATTTGCTATGTATATTGTGGTATTGAATTGATGAATATCTTCCTTGTACCTCTATAAATGAGGATCTATGTGTGATCATGATGTAAAGTAGATGTGTGTGATTTCAATGAATGTATAATGATCATGTTTAGAATGTAATTATGTTATTGATTAAAAGCATATTCTCAATTAACACTAATGAATTATGATGATGGAATGTGAAG
The DNA here is from genome assembly GCA_029582605.1 of Solanum gracilifrons. Lineage (NCBI taxonomy): Eukaryota > Viridiplantae > Streptophyta > Magnoliopsida > Solanales > Solanaceae > Solanum > Solanum gracilifrons. The sequence goes on from JAJOOH010000905.1 coordinate 25,673, forward strand.
GGCTTTCTTCTATGAATTGTATATATTGAATTGGTAGGCGTAGGCACCCTTTTCTTGTATAAATGAGAGTAATATGAATGAATGTATCTTGAATTGATAGGCTTAGAGATCCTCTTCTTGTATAATAAATGTATCTTGACTTAATATCATAATGTCTTGAATTGGTAGACCTAATGTTGGTAGCCTTTCATGAATGAATGAATGATGAAGTATACTAGGCTAAACCTTGGATCGGTAGACCTAATGTTGGTGACCTTTCATAAGGAATCTAGGAACTAATGTGATGTTAAACCTTGAAAACGGTAGACCTAATGGCGGTGGCCCTTTCTTGTGTGAAATGATGAACCTAGAAATGGTAGACCTAATGGTGGTGGATCTTTCTAGGAAGATCAATGATCTATCCTTAAATGTACCTTGAATCGGTAGACCTAATGGTGGTGGCCCTTTCTTGTGTAATGTACCTTGGGTCGGTGGGCTTAATCAGGGTGGCCCTCTCAAGTACAACAATGTAATGTGAATGAACTACTCTATGGGAATGGAGGCTAAGCAATGAGAGGATATGGCTAAGATGGTGACTCTCCCAATGTTAGGTTAGAGTCCAATGAACATCTTTCTTATCCCATAACTATATGCCTACATAGGATGTTTACTAGTTCTACTTTAGGCAAGTAGAACACCTTCCTTCGGTGTAGGGCTACATGACACCGGATTCCATGATTTAGATCTCATTGTTTATGTCCGTTAATGTCTATTCCCATCATGTGAGATGTGCATTATGGTTTCTTCATGAGTTCTATGAAGTGTGGATGGTAGTATGGGATGACATCCATGGATTGCATGAGTAGGCTTTGAGAGGGTCATAGTGAGTTCTCTAAGTCTTAATGGCTAATGTATGAATGTGTCCTAAATGAAGCTAATGAAGAATGTTGACTCTTATATGCTTAAATGTAAAGATACATGCTATACTTGGATTGTATCATGAGTTACTTCCTTGTCATGACTTATTGTATATGAATTTGCCTTGCTTATGGTGACTTCAAAGGAGTACTTAGTGTGAGTAGTAGTATGGAATGCTACTTGCACATTGCACAAGTATGACTTAGGGTTGTCCTAGGTGATGGTCCTTATGTGTTTATATGACTTGTGTAATATTTATGCCTCTTATTTATGAGCATTGTGTGAAGATGGAAAGATTGAATGGTAATTTCGCTTTTAGTGACATTAATGTGGTACCTTAGTGTGGATGGTGGTATGGGACACTATCCATACATTGCACAAGGTGTAGCATGAGGGTTACTTGAGGTGAAGGTTTAATGTGAAGGTAATGGCTTAAATGTTGATTGTGTTTCTAATGTTGATAAATGACTTGCATGTTGGTTATGTTTGAATATTATGTCTCTTATGCTTATATTCATGAGATCTTATCAAAATGGCATACAAGCATGACTTTCAAACAAAATGTCCGTTTTAAGCATGTTTTTGCCTGGCTATCATACTTAGTACTTAATTGTGATAACCCATTCTTCTTCTATGTTTTTACTACAAGTGTAGGTTCTGGCAAGTGATTTCTTTCTCTCTAGTGCAGGTGCTTGGATTGATATTCTTCCAAGATCAAGTGGTATGTCCTCATAGATCGAGGACAAGTGTTTAGAAGTTTCTTTTATTTTATGTAATAGACAATTTTACTCTTTTCGATAGTAAAGGGCCGTGACTCTACGTTAGTTTTCATGTTATTGTTTAGATGGCCATGTGAGACTTAGACTTCCGTTGTTTTTTTCAAAAGATTTTTAATGAGTATTTTGGATTGTTTGGATTTAAATAAGTTTTTAATTCCGCACTATTTCTATGTCAAATGCAATGAAATGCTATGAGGCTTGTTTTAGACCTCTTCGAGGTCGAGTACGCCTTGTCTCATCTAGGGGCTAGCCTTGGGTCGTGACAAAGATGGTATCAGAGCATACAATTTTGGAAATGGTTGTTAGGATTAATGTCTCTCAAGCCACGTCTAGTAGATTCTTGTGCATCAGTGTGAGTCGCGACACATCTATGAGTGAGAGGCTATAGGACGTTAGAGAGTTACACTTCTTTCATTATTCTTGAAGTCGTGCCTTAGAGTTTAGCTCTATAAGTATCCTTTTCCTAATCCTTTTCTTGTGTTCTATAGGATATGAATACAAGGGCCAAGAAGGATAAAAGAGGAGATTGTGAATGAGGAAGTTCCTCCCCAAGATCTTCAAGGGGACCAGTTCCTCTAGACAATCAAGGAAATCAAGTTTCGATGTATCCCCCAGCTATGACCAATGAGGATGTTAGGTCAACTCTTTTGATGATGGCTTAAGTCGTAACTACTCAAGCTCAAGCCATGACGACTCAAGCTACTAGGGGTGTTTAGGCTAATGTGAACCCCAATGTGAGTACTATGGCTTATAGGTTGAGAGACTTTGTGAGGATGAATCCTCCCATTTTCCTAGGTTCAAAGGTGGGAGAGGATCCCCAAGAGTTCTTGGATGAGGTGTATAAGATAGTCAATGCTATGGGAGTAACTTCTATTGAAAAAGTAGAACTTGCTGCCTATGAATTGAAGGGTGTTGCCCAAATTTGGTTTACTCAATGGAAGGCCAATAGGCCGGTTGGAGTGGGTCCCATAGAATGGGAGTTGTTTAAGGAAGCATTCCTTGGTAGGCACTTTCCCCGTGAGACAAAGGAGGTTAAGCTAGAGGAGTTTATCAACCTTAGTCAACGTAACATGAATGTGCAAGAGTACTCCTTAAGATTTACTCAATTGTCTAAGTATGCTCCATCATTGGTGTCTAACCCAAGGGATGAGATGAGTCATTTTAGTACGGGGATATCCGACCTAGTTGAGGGAGAGTGGCATACGGTGATGCTCTATGATGATACGAACATTTCTAGACTCATGGTGTATGCTCAATCTATTGAGGTGTCTAAACACAAAAGGAAGAATAGGGAGTTAAAGAGAGGTAGATCCGATGAGCATGGTCAACCTAGGTTAAAGAAGAGAGGTCCAAACCAAGATTCTTCAAGAATTTCTAAGGGTAACCAAGAGAGAGGTAGTGAACCTCCATCTTCTAAACCTACTTGCCATAATTGTGTAAAGAAGCATCATAGGAAGTGCTTAGCCGGTACTAGTGGGTGCTATGGTTGTGGAAAGAATGATCACCAGGTGAAAGATTGTCCAACTCTTACGGCTAGAGGAAGGGAGGCCAAACAAGCTTCTCTTAAAGGCCTGATGTGCCGCGAAATCTTCGCACATTTGATGCTTAAAAACAAGGAACTAATACTAGAATTAAGTTTGTTTTTGTATACTTTAATATTTTTCTTAATGCTATAGGCAAGATCTGGTGTATGTAGAAAAGTGGTTAAAGAAGCACAGAATGATGATGATCAAGTGAAGTTCATGGCTAACTTCAAAGACCTTGACCTTTATAACTGTTCGTGGTTGAGCCCGTGAAACTTAACCAGTGTGAAGGCCTAAGAGGAGCTGAAAGGGAATTGAACAAGCAAAAACCACGGCCAACTTCACGGGCCGTAGTCCTCTCCAAGGTCCATCGTGATTGTCGTGGTGCAGTTTCCAGTGAAGGCATTGAAAAGTGGAAGAAATTTGAAACCCAAGTGAAGACCACATACCACTTCATGAACCGTGGTCCTCTCTACGGTCTGTCGTGGTGCAGTTTCCAGTGAAGGCATTGAAGAGTGGAAGAAAGTTCAAACCCAAGCGAAGAGCACGAACCACTTCACGAGCCGTGGTACTCACTACGAACCGTCGTACTTATCGTGGTACATTTTCCAGTTATCAAGTTTGAAGGGAAAAATGTTGGGAAGTCAAGGGAAGTTCACGAAAGGATTCACGGTCCGTGAAGAACTCTACGGGCCATAAAAGTGGCAGTAGAGCCACCCAACATTTTAGTCCTAGTTCAACTAGGAGTCATTTTAAACATTCTATTTTGAATTATTTTAGGTCATTTTGCAATATTATTCATTATCTTACATTTTACAACGAAGAACAGAGGATTACTCTTAGCTTTTGACTTTTGGATTTTGGGATAATTGTTACCAGTTGGAAACAAATTCATACTATCAGATTATCAAAGTAATTGTTGATTTGCTAATTAATTTCGTCTCTCTTTATCTATATGTTTTCATCTCTAACTACTGATTGCTTACGTGAAAGCATGAGTGGCTAAATTCCATGACTGGGTGTGTGGGATCTATGACGATATTCTAGTTGCGATTCCTTAAAACGAGTAAAAGGTAGTCTTTGTTTACAACCTGTAGTTTACAACTTTCATTATCATTTTAGTCTATTGAGTGCACATTTTAGACAAGCATGTATCTGGTGTTTGTTCGAGAGAAAAGCACCAGTTAGGAAAAAGCTAAACTAAGTTAATGACTTGGAGTTAAAGTTGGTGTTCGGGAAAAGAGATCTTTAACACCATATCAAATTTAGCGAAGTCCAATATTGATAACACTTTATGTTCGAGAGAATTAGAGTGAATATTATTTGATTAGGATGAGAAGCATTATATAAATTCAATACGCAAAGGTTCTGTAAACATTGATTTACCTGACACTCAAATTACGGGAGAGCATTATAATTGATGTCATAGTGAACACAAAACCTGGTTTCTTTAAATTAACAAAATCAACTTACAACGAGATCATCTGTTAACTGTGTATCTAAGTTTTGACTGCAAGTGTTGGTGATAAAATACATTTCAACCAAACCCAATTTACTTTCCGTGTTATTTGTTTAGGTAATAGTAACGACAATTGAGTAAACGCAACAGTGAAACTTTATCTGTAAGGAAATTATTTGTGGGATCGACCTCAGCTCTAGTTGAGTTCTGTAAATTGACAACGGTCATTTACACTTCTTATTTGGAGTGTAAGTTTGGACATATCAAATTTTGGCGCTGCTGCCAGGGAATTTCAATTCAGAAGTGTTTTACTAGCTTTTATTCGATTGTAGTTATATTTCCTAATTCTACATTTTTTAGGTGTTTGTGTTTTTTTCAGGGGAGTCAGATTGTGCTGTCACTAGAAGCAAAGGGGACCCATTGCTTCTTTATGACACTGAATTTCAGAGAACTCTTCGAAAGATGGTTAATGCACAAGAACTAGAGGCTCAGAGACACAGACTGGGACTAGAAGCTGAGATTGATGATGCAAGTAATGTACATCAAACTGCAGGAATCAATCAACCTAGACCAGGTTTCCAACAAAATGCTAGAATCAATCAACCTAGGGTAGTAGAGGAAAACAGAGGGGAGGAAGGAGTAGTCCATCCCCAGCGCCAACCAATAGCCCAAAAGGGTAGAGCTCAGCATCCAACTCATATGATGTATGAAGAAGATGATACAGACTTGGACGGAGCTGGAGCGACTGGAGCCATAGTGTTACCTGCACTACCCCCAAGTGTTAAGTTCACAATCACCAGCACCATGATCCAATTGTTGAACCCGAAAGGTATGTTTAGAGGTGTAGCTGGTAATGATGCAAATCAGCACTTGATGAATTTTGTGGCAATCTATAAGTCACAGGAGATTCCTGGGGTCAATCAAACAGCAATGAGGTTGAGGCTATTTCCATTGTCTCTTACTAGAGAGGCAACCAACTGGTTGAATGAGATGCTTGATGACTCCATCCGAACCTGGAATGAGTTGAAGAAAGCTTTCCTAGAACGATTATTCCCAGAATCAGAAGAGTTGCAGATGAAGGATAAGATTAGTACACATAAGCAGCTACCAGGAGAGGTAATGCATGATACTTGGTGGAGGTTCAGCCAAAAGCTGAAGAAATGCCCCAACCATGATCTTATCGAAAGGCATCTTACAAGCCTTTTATAGGTCTCTGAATTATGTTACTAAACATGTTGTTGATGCAGTTTATGGAGGCTCATTTATGAGGAAGTCATTTACCGAGAGCATTCAGCTATATGATGAGGTCTCAAAGAACAACATAGCATGGTACATCAGAGATGCATAGGTAGGAGAGCTTGGGTATACATTTGAGCTTTCAGCTCAGCAGAGGAAGAGAGAAGAAGAAAGAGACCAAGACATGGCGCATATGAGGACTCAGATAGACTTGTTCACAAAGCACATTGTCACCAAGTCTGAAAAAGTGAATGTTGTAGGACAGCAAAAAAGGTATGAGGATCAAGATCTTGACCTTGATGAGGAGGCTAACTACTTGGGGAACCAAGGGGGTTTCTGAAATTATAACTCTGGAAATCAGGGTTACAATTCTGGAAATGCAGGTTGGAGCTATGCTAGGGTTGGTCAGCATAGGCTAACAAATAGAGAGCAGTGAAACTAGCAGAATAAAGATGGGTATAGGAATGATCACAGTGGTGTTTATGTACCCCCAGGTAATAGAGACCGGGCAAGTGGTAGTTCCAGTGGGTCTAAGCTGGAAGACATGACGACTAAAGTACTCCAGATGGTTGAATCAACTGATGCAGGGGTAAAAGAGATGAGAGGGGATTTTTCGAGCTTGAGTCAATTGGTAGACTCCCACACTACCTCCATCAAGAAAATTGAGCAGTGGTTGGGGCAACTCTCTGCCTCACTAAATCAAAGAAAGAATGGGTCGCTACCATGTGACACCATTCAAAATCCAAAGAAGGATGGGCATTGCATGCCCATAGCCACCACGAGTGGTAAAATTCTTTCTAACCCTATTTCTGTAGGTACTAATAATAAACAGGTGTTGGAGCAAGCTGGCAGAGAAGATGATGAAGTTGTGCATGTAGATGACTTGGAGGATCCTCAGTCTAAAGCACTACTTGTGAGAAAAAAAGGGAAAGAAGTCGAGAAAGACATGTTTTTACAACAAATTCCCATACCACCTACTCATTTCCCTCACAAGCTCAAAAAAAAAGCTGACGAAGGGAAGTTTACAAAGTTCATTACCATGTTGAAGCAACTTTCATTAAATATACTACTGGTGGAAGCCCTGGAGCAGATGCCAGGATATGCCAAGTTCATGAAGGACTTGGTTACAAAGAAAAGAGATGTAAGCCTTAATTTTACTAATGATGTTCGTCATTGCAGTGCCATTGGGACCAAATCTGTGGTTCAGAAAAAGGAACATCCAGGTGCATTCATTATCCCATGCACCATTGGGTCAATCAGTTTTGCAAAAGCATTGTGTGACCTAGGAGCCAGCATTAATTTGATGCCATTAGCCATCTACAAGAAATTGGGGTTAGGTGATCCAAGATCAACATCAATGAGGTTGATAATGGGTGATAGGTCAGTTAAGCGGCCTGTGGGAGTCCTATGTGATGTACTTGTGAAGGTGGACACCTTCATTTTTTCGGCAGACTTCGTAATTTTTGATTGTGAAGTAGACTTTGAGGTTCCCATCATCTTGGGAACCCCATTTCTAGCCACTAGAAGGGCCTTGGTTGATGTTGAGAGAAGACAGCTAAAGTTCAGACTGAACAAGAAGGAGGTAAAATTCAATATTTGCAGGACAATAAAGCAACCCAATAATATGAATGTGCTATCTGCAATAGAGGTGGTTGATGATAAAGACATGAGAGTACCTATAGAAGAGAGGATGGCGGTTGAAACATTAGCAGCAGTGCTGATGAACTTTGATGCTGATTTCCGATCTGACTATGTAGAGACCGTGAATGCTTTGCAGGGGATGGGAGCACACTCGTATGCTTCAAAGAAATTGGACCTGGACTTGAAAAATAGGCCAAGTTCTCCAGCAAAACCTTCCATTGATGAAGAGACACCAGTGCTAGAGTTGAAACAGTTACCTAGTCACCTCAGGTATGTATTTTTGGGGACTAATAACACTTTACCTGTGATTTTGGCTGCAGATTTAAATGAAGAGTAGCTGAAGGAGGAGATCACGTTGTTGAGATGGTACAAAAGGGCCATTGGGTGGACCATTGCTGATATAATTGGAATACCTCCGGGTATATACACCTGTAAGATTCAGCATGAGGAGGATTGCAGCCCAAGCATTGAACACTAGCGGAGACGAAACCCACTTATACAAGAGGTGGTGAAGAAAGAGATAATAAAGTGGTTAGATGTTGGGGTTGTCTACCCTATTTCTGATAGTCACTGGGTTGTCTACCCTATTTCTGATAGTCACTAGGTTAGTCCAGTGTAATGTGTGCCAAAAAAGGGCGGTATGACTGTCGTGGAAAATACCAAAAATGAATTAGTCCCACAAAGACCAATCACTCGATGGCGAGTATGTATGAACTACAGGAAGCTCAATAAGCTGACTTTTAGAGATCATTTCCCCATTCCTTTCATGGACCAGATGCTTGATAGGTTGGTAGGTAAAGGGTTGTATTGTTTCTTAGATGGGTACTCTAGCTACAACCAGATATCAATTGCTCCTGAAGATCAGGAAAGACCACCTTCACATGTCCTTATGGCACCTTTGCGTTTAAACACATGCCATTTGGACTATGTAATGCACCAGCAACATTTCAAAGGTGTATGATGTCCATCTTCTCTGATATGGTGGAAGACACTTTAGTGGTATTTATGGATGATTTCTCTGTAGTAGGTGATACTTTCGATGATTGTTTGTTGAATCTAAGCAGGTCTTTACAGAGATAGGAGGAAGCCAACCTGGTGCTGAATTGGGAGAAGTGCCATTTCCTTGTGAAGGAGAGCATAGTTCTTGGACACAGGGTATTATAGAAAGGGATCGAGGTCGACAAGGCCAAGATTGAAGTGATTGAAAAGTTACCTCCGTCGATCTGTGTGAAGGTGTTAAAATCTTCCTAGGACATGCCGAATTCTATACGTGTTTCATCAAGGACTTCTCCAAAATTGAACACCCTATGTGCAAGCTTTTGGAGAAGGTGGTGAAATTTGTTTTTGATGAGGCATGTTTCAAAGCTTTTGATTGCCTAAAAGAAAAGTTGATTTCAGCACCATTGATTATTGGCCCAGACTGGGCAGAGCCATTTGAGGTGGTGTGTGATGCTAGCGGGACTGCGTTAGGAGTTGTATTAGGACAGAAGCACAACAAGATATTCCATCCAATTTACTATGCTAGTAAGTCGTTAAATGGGGCACAACAAAATTACACAATCACTGAGCAGGAACTATTGGTTGTAGTGTATGCGTTCGAAAAGTTCAGAGCTTACCTGATTGGCACTAAGGTGATAGTTCATACACATCATGCTGCCTTGAGATATCTCATAGTAAAGAAGGATGCAAACCCAGGCTGATCCGATGGGTGCTGCTTCTCCAAGAGTTTTACTTTGAAGTGAAGGACAGGAGAGGTTGTGACAACCAGGTAGCTAATCACCTGTCTAGGTTAGAGACTGTATAGAAGGAAGAAATTGAGCTTGAGATAGATGATACATTCCTGGATGAACATGTATTAGCTGCTACTCTTGACCTTATTCCTTGGTTTGCTAACTATGCTAATTTTTTTGTTAGCGATGTGCTTCCCGAGGGGCTAACATATCAGCAAAGGAAAAGGTTCCTTTAGTATGTGGGCAAGTACTTTTGGGATGAACCGTATCTGTACAGGGTTGGTGATGACAACATAATTAGATGATATGTTCCGTAAGCTGAAATGTTGCATATTCTGGAGACTTGTCACTCATCTCCAGTTGATGGTCATCATTGAGGTGCTCGAATATCCCACAAGATACTTCAGTGTAGGTAATACTGGCCTATAATTCATCAAAATACAGTGGACATAGTAAGGAGTTGTGATGTGTACCAACGGCAAGGAGCCATGAGTTACCCATGACACCTATTCTGGAGGTGGAATTGTTTGATGTGTGGGGTATTGATTTCATGGGCCCCTTTGTGACTTCATATGGGCAAAAATACATACTGGTTGTAGTTGACTATGCTATTTCTTTAACTGAGAACGATGGAAAGAGTGTTGTTGGTTTCCTGAAAAAGAACATATTCTCAATGTTTGGAACACCCAAAGCCATTATCAGTGATGGTGGTTCTCACTTTTGCAACAAGGTGTTCAGCGTGCTTCTGACCAAGTATGGGGTAAAACAACACAAGGTGGAAACACCTTATCACCCACAGACTAGTGGACAAGTGGAGGTTTCCAACAAGGAGATTAAAGCAATCTTTGCAAAGACAGTTAATGCCAACAAGATAGATTGGGCAAGGAAGCTAGATGATGCTCTATGGGCATATCAGACAGCTTTCAAGACGTCTATTGGTATGTCTCCATATCAACTAGTGTTTTGAATGGCATGTCATTTGCTAGTTGAGCTTGAGCATAGAGCACTCTGGGCATTGAAGAAGCTAAACCTCAGTTGGACCGAAACTGCAAACTTGAGGTTGGACCAGATCAATGAGATGGATGAGTTTCGTCTGAGAGCATATGAGATATCAGCACTGTATAAGGAGAGGATGAAGATATATCATGACAAGCATATTGAGAAAAGAAGCTTTACTCTAGTGACTTGGTGTTACTTTTCCACTCCAGACTTTGTCTGTTCCCAGGAAAGCTGAGATCTAAATGGTCTGGTCCTTTAAAGGTCACATAAGTTTTTCAATCTGGTGCTATTGAACTGGAAAATGAGAAAGGCGAGAGGTTCAAAGCGAATGGTCAATGAGTCAAGGCATACTTGGGTGCCCCTGAGGATATGAATATAGTAGAGGAATGCAAACTTGATGAAGTTTGAGTAATCGAGTAACCTGCGTCGCGCCGCGACGTTAAATTGTATGTTGTTTGGGAGGCAACCCAAGATGTAATTGTATTAGGTGTGTTCCCTTTTGCCTTATTTTTCTTTGTTTTTTATAGAGTTACCGTGTGCTGATGCGTGCAGAAGAGAATAGGTAAATAATGCAGAAATTGGTGCAGACTGACTTTTACGGACAGCCTCACGGACCGTGGTGCCCTTCACAAGAAATTTCACGGTTCATCAACTTGAGAACCAACCTAAGGAAGCTACTAGAAATTACACGAAAAAGGTGCACGGAAGAGTACATGGTCCGTCATATCTTGTACGGACTGTCTAGCATATCGTGAACCTCAGGTAAGAATTTCAGTTCCAAGTCAACAACAAGGAAAGTTTAACAGACCATGATGTCCTTCACGGTCCGTCGTCTGCACCAGGTAAGTTTCTTTGCCAGTCATTGTCACGGACAGGTCCACGGACCGTTATACCCTTCACAGGAAATTTCACAGCCCGTAATCCACTACCCAGTAACACCAAATACCTGACCCGACCCATGCGTAACCCAACTCAAAATTAAAACGTATTTATTCGATTCCAAAGGCCAAAGAGTCAATTCTTCCTCTTCTTCTCCTCCATAACGGCTATCTAAGGGTAGAATTGATTACCATTCATCAATAAATCCTACATCTACACAAGAATTGAAACCCTAAGTGCTGAGTTGTGTAAGTGTGTCAAGCTACTTCTAGATTTCGGCTTTTTCACTTCTAAGTAAGTTGATTTTCAAAGGTTTTAAACGTTAAATCTTGTCTACACCAATGTATGATGACTTCGATTTGCTTCAGTTCAGTATGCCTTTGTGATGATTAATTGCTAACTGATACTAAATTGTAGTGGGTAGGTCGAATTGGGACGTTTTAGTTGTTCTTGTGTGTTGGTCTATCCCAGAGGGTCGAATTTGTTGGTAGGTGGTGAATTGTAGATTAATTAATTTTGTTGATTAAGAAGTACTGTAAAACTTAAGTTATAGGAAGATCTTGTGTTTGTACAAATATGGGGGTTCAGTGCTAACATTCGAGGTTGGGAAAAAGGTGACTGACAAATTGCGCAAAGTGTAAGACTACGACAGGTTGTACGGACCTAGAAGACATCACGGGTCGTGCACCTTGTCGTAGACCACCCTTGAAATCAACCCAGCCCCCAGTTAAAGTTTATGGGCAGTATAAAGGACCGTGGTTCACTTCACGGGCCGTGAAACCGTCCGTGAACATCCCTTGGTAAAATGGTCAAAGACTCCTTGGGCACAGTGATTCTGTTTCAACTCCACGAATGATTTCACGATTCGTGGTTCATACCACGGCCCGTGCAAGCTCTCGATGACTTCCCTTGTTTGTAATTTTAATTTTAATTTTGTACTTAGTTTGTGTTCATCTTTTGATTTTGTGGCCCTTCTCAATGATAGATTCGGTGACGACATTCTTAAGGCAAGGTGTCACGATGATATTACACAGGATTAGTCTGAGTACCCGATAGTGCATCATTTAACTATGTTGATTACTAATGAGGTCTCTATTTCTCAAGTAAAATGGGTCCCATAAGAAAGAATGCTAGCAAACCTGCCCCCGTCACCGCTTCGCATTCAGAGGGTCATGACGACTCCGAAGAGAGTGGGTCTGAGGTGCAAATAAATGTTGCACCTGAAGATCACTCGCCTCGCGCTACTTTATCATTGGCTAGGAGAGCTATTCTCCAGGACTCTCCTCCTCAAGCTGAAGAGGGAGGTAGTAGTTTTGATAACGGAAGAAACTCGGGAAGTCAATCTGATGCTACTGCTGGTAGCCTATCTGCAGATGACTCAGGGGCAGTGCTAAATCTGAAAGTGGTTCTAAGGACGACACAAGTACCTCTCCACCTGTGGCTAATACAAAAGCTGAAAATGGAGTCCGAGAGGAAGCATTCAATAGAGAAGATGAGAAGGAAACCACCGATGATGATACCATGGTGATGTATGTGAACGCTCAGGAACCTAACCCTGCATTCAGACCACAATTGATTGTCTGTTATCGCTCCATGTGGACTGTCAACCGGTCTAAAGAGTTCTTTGACAATGGCATTGTGAACAAAACTGGAGGCTTCAAGAATCAAGCAATCATGCTTGAGACAAGGGTGGTGGTAGCTGATATCAAAGCACTCTCGGACATCTACCGAATATTTTAGCTCTATCAGTTCGACTGGAAGGACAATACACCTGGTGAATACTCTAGCCACCTGACTAGAGAATTTTATTCCTTTTACGCAGCTACATTAATGAATTTTGCTGCGGATACAGAGACCACAAAACGTGGACAGAAAGACATGGCCATTACCTGGGGTCCACTCAACTCAATCATAGTTAGGGGCAAATTAATAGATATTTCCGAGGCTTCGATTAACAGAATGTTGTACAGCCCGAAATACTCTGCACCAGCTTGAGTTGGCCTTTTTGAGGGTAAACATCATGAGCTCACTAGTGATTCTACGATGGAAGATCAGACTTCTTGAGAAAGGTTTCTACGCTGGATTGCGAAACAGATTGCCATAGACGGGGAAAATACAGTTTGGGTCACCACAACTCTAACACTCATCACTAAAGCTTCGCTGTCTTTTCTAGACAAGGTTTGGTGGGCAGTCGTCCGAGCACAATTGTGACCGACAGCTAATTATAACACTCTGTCACCTTCTCTGGCCTAGTTGGTAGCATGTCTTATTGTTGGTTACCCGGTCAATGCAAGACTGGTAATAGCAATCGAGATGAGAGATAGGGTGCTAAATGAGAGAGTTGCACTCCCTTTTCCCTGTCTGATAGGGAAATTATGTCGAGGAGCGAACATTCCTCCGAATAGCCTGGTTGACAGATGGGGTGAGACATTCAGACTAACCCAGGTTTCTAAAATCAAGGATGTCGCGAACCATCTCTTTCGCGCGAAGTCTATCATTGTGAGTACTTTAGGTGTTGTTCCACATGTCCAAATTGATATTCCACATGCAGATAGAGGTCCAGAACAGGGAGAGTTATCACAGCCTTCCAGAGAGGCACCACCTCCTCAAGCTTCAGCCTCCTAGACTCGAGGTACTTTCATCATAATCCTAATGCTTTTTATTGAGAAATTGGTTGCAGATCAGCACCAGACCAGGACAATAGTAGACCAGATTGTGATCCGGATGCCTCAGCTAATAGAGACGAAGGTGTTAGCTGCAAAAAAAGAGATCAAAGATGAGATGAGGATGAAACTATCGGTCTTAAAGGACATAATAGATGGTCTGGAGAACCTTGTTCAGGATCGATTCTAGGATGTCGGTTCAATAGATACTGTAGAGTGCAAGACCCAGGTAGCCGAGATGTGCACTCAGATTGCTAAGCTGGCTGAAAAGCCAGTATAGGTGCCCACTCCAGTCATGCCAGAGTCATTGATGCAAATTTTAAATCAGGCACCCTTCACTCAATCCATTGATGATCTTAAGGGAGAACCCCCCACGAGTAAGTCCGGCAAGAGAAAACACAAAGATGGAGAACTTGTTGAGGAGACCTTGACTGACCCAGCCAGAGAGGTAAGAAGGCAAGAAAACAGAGCTCGTCAAATATCAAAAAGGGAAGCTCGGGAAAAAAAATCCCTTGAACAACAACAGCGCGATGCAGCCTTAGTTGGAGCTTCCGTTAGTGGAGCACCTGCTCCGACTAGTGAGGACCAAACTGATCCGGTCCCGAGTTCTGAGAGTGCACCCATTGATAAGGGTGTCAATGCTGATCCGACGATCGGCTCCTAGTGAACCGTAGGTAAGACCCCTCATCATAGCCTGTGTGTTTTAATTTTCTGTATCTACTTTGAGGGCAAAGTCCTTTTCTATTTTGGGAGGGGTGGTGAGCAACTTGCCATAGCTGTTAGAAAAATGGAGGTTGTCTCTGTGTATTACTGTTTTAGGTGTTTTATGTGTTGAGTTGTGCAGCAACTAATCTGTGAAAATTGAGAACCTGAATCTGAGTTTGACTGCTAGGATCTTTAGATGGAATCTTAGATACTAATATGTTGAACATGGCTAATCTGACAAATTAATTAGTGAACCAAGAAAAAAAATGCAATCCTGTGTAGTGTGTGTGTAAGTTTTGATTGAAGTCTAACACTAGGAGCAGAAACTTGAACTTGCCTAAGTAGTCTTGCTTGGATCTGAGAATAACCGGATAGGAAAGGATCAGTAGGCCATTTATGTTAAACCAATCAAAAGCCAAAAATAAAAGAACCAAAAGAAAAGCTTATCACTTGAACCCAATTTGAGCCTTAAATTAGTCTTTATTCTTACCTAACTTATATCATATCCTTGGTTCTCCGAAGTACGATATTACAACTCAGGCCAAAAAACTAAGTTGAGGGTGATTGCAATCCAAATAGAAAGAAAAAGGAGAAAGAAGGTCCGACCAGTGAGCTAAGTTCATATCAAAATTGCATATATAAAAAAAATAAAAAAATAATAGCTACTGGATCGGGCTGAACTAAGAAAAAGAGGGAATCACTCAGAAAAGACCATGTGAAAATGACACTTCGGAAAACCAAGGGATTAGTCACTCACGAAACCAAATATCCATTCCCTAGCCCTGAGCTTATGTAACCAGCCAACAAAGTCCTACAGTGATCCTATTCCGGGTGTTTGAAAGGTAAAGCGTAGAAAACAAGGGCAAGCCTATGGTAGTTTGTTGTTAGTGTTAGAAATTCATTGAGAGCGTGAGCGTAGTACTCAGTCCCTACCATTATGAGCAAGGGACTTCTTATGTGTGAGGACACAGTGGTTGCATTTGAAAGTAGATTGTGTGATTTGATAATTTGCAGTTATAAGCATGATTGACTGTGAGTAATGAGATGTCATGTATTGATCCTTACATGTTAGATACAGAGGTTTGGGATACAAATTGTACTTGAAATAGTTGTTGCGTAGTGTCATAAATCTGGAATTGAATTGAGGGCTGATTGTAGTTGTTTTTCTCACCACTTAAGGACAAAGTAATGATTCTAAGTTGAGGGTGTTGATGTGCCGCGAAATCTTGGCACATTTGATGCTTAAAAACGAGGAACTAATACTAAAATTAAGTGTGTTTTTGTATACTTTGATATGTTTGTTAATGGTATAGGCAAGATCTGGCGTATATAGAAAAGTGGAAAAAGAAGCAGAGAATGGTAATGATCAAGTGAAGTTCACGGCTAACTTCATGGACCGTGACCTTTATAACAGTCCGTGGTTGAGCCCGTGATACTAAACCAGTGTGAAGGTCTAAGAGAAGTTGAAAGGGAATTGAACAAGTGAAGACCGCGGCCAACTTCACAGGCCGTGGTCCTCTCCACGGTCCATCGTGATTGTCGTGTTGTAGTTTCCAGTGAAGGCATTGAAGAGTGGAAGAAAGCTAAAACCCAAGTGAAGACCACGGAACACTTCATGGACCGTGGTCCTCTTTACGGTCCGTCATGCTTGTCGTGGTGCAGTTTCTAGTTAAGGCATTGAAGAGTGGAAGAAAGTTGAAACCCAAGTGAAGACTACGGACTACGGGACATGGTACTCACTACGAACCGTCGTGCTTATCGTGGTACCTTTTCCAGTGATCAAGTTTGAAGTTCAAATTTTTGCGAAGTCAAGGGAAGTTCACGGAATGCTTCACGGTCCGTGTAGAACTCTACGGGCCGTAGAAGTGACCTTAGAGCCACCCGACATTTCAGTCCTAGTTCTACTAGAACTCATTTTAAAAATTCTTTTTTGAATTACTTTAGGTCATTTTTGCAATATTATTCATTATCTTACGTTTTACGACGAAGAACAGAGAATTACTCTTAGCTTTTGATTTTTGGATTTTGGGATTATTGTTACCAGTTGGAAACTCAGATTCATACTATCAGATTATCAAAGTAATTGTTGATTTGCTAATTACTTTCGTAAGTCTTTATCAATATGTTTTCACCCCTCATTACTGATTGCTTACGTGAAAGCATGAGTGGCTAAATTCCATTACTGGTGTGTGGGATCTATGACTATATTCTAGTTGTGATTCCATAAATTGAGTAAAAGGCAGTCTTTGTTTATAACCTGTAGTTTACAACTTTCATTTGTGAGAGAGAAAAGCACCAGTTAGGAAAAAGCTAAACTAAGTTAATGAATTGGAGTTAAAGTTGGAGTTCGTGAGAAGAGATCTTTAACACCATATCAAATTAAGCGAAGTCCAATATTGATAACACTTTATGTTCGAGAGGATTAGAGTGAATATTATCTGATTAGGCGGAGAAGCGTTAGATTAATTCAACTCGTAAAGGTTCTGTAATTATTGATTTACCTGACACTTAAATTATGAGAGAGCATTATAATTGATGTCATAGTGAACACAAAACCTGGTTTCTTTAAATTAACTAAATCAACTTACAACGAGATTGTCTGTTAACTGTGTATCTAAGTTTTGATTTCAAGTGTTGGTGATAAAATATATTTCAACCAAACCCAATTTACTTTCCGTGTTATTTGTTTAGGAAATAGTAACGACAATTGAGTAAACGCGACATTGAAACTTTATCTGTAAAGAAATGCTATGTGGGATCGACCACAACTCTAGTTGAGTTCTGTAAATTGACAACGACTGTTTACACTTCTTATTTAAAGTGTAAGTTTGGACGTATCAAGGCCCAAATCTTGATGTTCCAAAGTGGAACCGTTTCTATACTCTTCAAGCTAACAAGGGCAAAGGAGCTAATCCAGATGAAGGTACCGGTAAGTGATAGTTCTTTATAGTTGTGATATTGTGTTGATGTTCCTATGATGTTTTCATGATTAGCCTTAGTTGGGTTTTCTCCTAAGTGGGAGATGGTATGTTGAATAGTAAGGTTGTTGAGAGGTGTGATATCCTTATCTCTTTCCTTCTATTCTTATTCAAGCTTGAGACCAAGAGTACCTTGTAGCTTGTTTCATGTTATGGAGTCATGTGTGATATTGTGCTTCCATGGTCTTCTTTTGTTATGCATGTTCTAGTTGAATTCTTGTTTAAATGAGAAAATGAGTTCTTTGAATATTGTTCCTCATGTTAATATGCTTCTAGTATGAGTTGTCTATATGTTTCATGAGGTTAATTATTGAACATGCCTAAATGTGCTTTTACGAAAAGGTAGCATAATGTGCTTAATGATGTTATGATGAGCATGATGTGAGTTGGAGAAGACAATGCCTCCAATGTAATGATAAATGTGAAGTTTTGATGCATAATGAGTTTCTTAATATAGTTCCGACTTTCTTGCATTGCATTGAGCCTAGTTTTGTGCATTGTTTATAATGTTGCATGCATGATGTACTGCTAGCCTTGAGTCGTTAGTCCTTTAATGTGTTTAAAGTGTCATTCGATGATGAATGTTTCTAAGTGGGGGATAATGTAACGACCCGTAAAATGAATAAGTGAAACTAGAGCCTAACTAGTGAGTTTGTGAGTTTGTCATGAGGTTTCAGGTGGTTTAATGTTGTCCTGAGCTATGGTTGAGGGGTTTAGAGGTTAAACGTCACTCCCCAAGGACCACACTATAGGTCCTTGAGGAGGACCCTTAGTCTAACCCCCAAGACCCCAAAGAACCGTGAAGTTGGCCAAAATGGGGTGAACCACGGAAGGGGTCCACGCCCCATAGGTCCATCCACTCTCCGCGGATGGCCTCCATGGGTCAGGCCCCCATGAACCAATATGCAGCCCCAAACCAAGGACCAACACCACGGTCCATTAGTGGACTCACGGTCCTTGAGTCTAGGGCGTGAGTCACTGCTAGCTTTTTCTAGTTTTGGCTCGGCTAAGGCAGGGCCTTTTAGTAATTTGTTAATTAATTGTTTTAAGTGTATGGACAATTATTTTAGGTTTATTAAGATATTTTAAGAGTATTAAAACATTAAAACACTCATTTAGATTTCATTACTGAAATCATACCTCCCCTCCCCTCCAAAAGCTCTCTCTCTAGAAACCTCCATTGGAGGTGAAGACTTCAAGCTCTCAAGGTCAAATCTTCAAGTTTTTCAAGAGATTTTCGTGGATTTATTCTCAATAAGGTATGGTGGTCTTCATCCTTGACTTATTATCTTTCAAGGAGCCAAGTTCAAAAGTGATTTAAATCTTCAAAGTTTCCCCAAAACCCCTATTTTTAAATCTTCGCATGGGTTCGATTCAAAACGATTTCTAAAGGCATTATTGCATTGAATTTTGAATGAATTTTGGATTTAAAGATGAATTAAGGTGAATTCTTCATAGAACCCATGTTTTCCCCTAAATTCCTAAGTTGTAATTTGAGATTGGGATTTGATTGATTATGAAGTATGTGAATTGTTCATGTGTATATGGATATAGAATATTGAAATTATGTTATTGCTCTTGCCAAATTGTATTGATCTAAGGTGTGTAGGTGAATGTGATCCCTGACCCTTGAAGGGTAAGTTATGATCAAATTACATATTGAGGTAGACTTGTGCTTGATCTATTGATCCACTTGAAAGGCGGAGGTGTTTACTGACTATGTATATTGTGGTATTGAATTGACTGATATCTTCCTTGTACCTCTATATATGAGGGATTTATGTGTGATCATGATGTAAAGTATATGTGTGTGATCTCATTGAATGTATAATGACCATGTTTAGAATGTAGTTGTGTTATTCATTAAAAGCATATTATCAATTAATACTCATGAATGATGATGATGGAATGTGAAGGGCTTTCTTTTATGAAATGTATATCTTGAATTGGTAGGTTGAGGCACCCTTTTCTTGTATAAATTGGAGTAATATGAATGAATGTATCTTGAATTGGTAGGATTAGACATCCACTTCTTGTTTAATGAATGTATCTTGACTTAATGTCTTGAATTGGTAGACCTAATATTGGTAGCCTTTCATGAATGAATGAATGAATGAATGATGAAGTATTCTAGGCTAAACCTGGAATCGGTAAACCTAATGTTGGTGGCCTTTCATAAGGAGTTTAGGAACTAATGTGATGTTAAACCTTGAAAATGGTAGACCTAATGGTGGTGGCCTTTTCTTGTGTGAAATTATGAACCTAGAAACGGTAGACCTAATGGTGGTGGCTCTTTCTAGGAAGATCAATGAGCTATCCTTAAATGTACCTTGAATCGGTAGACCTAATGGTGGTGGCCCTTTATTGTGTAATGTACCTTGGGTCGGTAGGCCTAATGTTGGTTGCCCTCTCAAGTATAACAATGTAATGTGAATGAACTACTCTATGGGAATGGAGGCTAAGCATCGAGTGGATATGGCTAAGATGGTGACTCTCCCAATGTTAGGTTAGAGTCCAATGAACATCTTTCTTATCCCATAACTATGTGCCTACATAGGATATTTACTAGTTCTACCCTAGGCAAGTACAACACAATCCTTTTGTGTAGGGTTACAAGACACAAGATTCCATGATTTAGCTCTCATGGTGTATGTCGGTTAATGCCTATTCCCATCATGTGAGATGTGCATTATGGTTTATTGATGAGTTTTATGAAGTGTGGGTGGAAGTATGGGATGCCATCCATGCATTGCACGAGTAGGCTCTGAGAGGATCACAGTGAGTTCTCTAAGTCTTAATGGCTAATGTATGAATGTGTCCTAAATGAAGCTAATGAAGAATGTTGACTCTTATATGCTTAAATGTAAAGATACATGCTATACTTGGATTGTATCATGAGTTACTTCCTTGTCATGACTTATTGTATATGAATTTGCCTTGCTTATGGTGACTTCAAAGGACTACTTAGTGTGAGTAGTAGTATGGAATGCTACTTGCACATTGCACAAGTATGACTTAGGGTTGTCCTAGGTGATGGTCCTTATGTGTTTATATGACTTGTGTAATGTTTATGTCTCTTATTTATGAGCATTGTGTGAAGATGGAAAAGTTGAATGGCAAGTTCACTTTTGATGTCCTTAATGTGGTACCTTGATGTAGATGGTGGTATGTGACGCTATCCATACATTGCACAAGGTATAGCATGAGGGTTACTTGAGGTGAAGGTTCAATGTGAAGGTACTGGCTTAAATATTGATTGTATTTCTAATTTTGATAAATGACTTGCATGTTGGTTATGTTTGAATATTATGTCTCTTATGCTTATATTCATGAAATTTTATCAAAATGGCATACAAGCATGACTTTCAAACAAAATATCTGTTTTAAGAATTTGTTTTGCATGGCTATCATACTTAGTACCTAATTGCGCTAACCCATTCTTCTTCTATGTTTTTACTACAAGTGTAGGTTCCGGCAAGTGATTGCTTCTCTATAGTGCAAGTGCTTGGATTGATATTCTTCGAAGATCAAGTGGCATATCCTCATAGATCAAGGACAAGTGTTTAGAAGTTTGTTTTATTTCATGTAATAGACAATTTTAATCGTTTCAATTGTAAAGGGCCGTGACCCTACTTTAATTTTCATGTCATTGTTTAGATGTCCATGTGAGACTTAGACTTTCGTTGTGTCTTCCAAAAGATTTTTAATGAGTATTTTGGATTGTTTGAATTTAAATAAGTTTTTAATCCCTCACTATTTCTATGTCAAATGCAATGAAATGCTATGAGGCTTGTATTAGACCCCTTCGGGGTCGAGTACGCCATGTCACATCTAGAGGCTAGCCTTGGGTCATGACATGGGATTTCACTAGTGGGTCCCTTTCACCCATTAGTCCCTTAAAGTTTAGTAAATTCTTCAGTTTCTCCAGAAATTGTTCAAACTTGGGGTTCCTAAATCTTATTGATCCATTAAAATATAGTTGTTATAGTTTCTATGTTATTGATTACATGTTTCTTGGAGAATTAGGATAGTCCCATGTATAGAACACAGAAACCCTAGCTTGTGTTAATCATCAGTATTTCATGAATTATACTTGCTAGGTGGATTAGTCAGATAATCATGCTTCAAAATTTGTATGAAATATCTTTCCATACATGTATGTTTCATTTTCCAATAATTATCTGTATTTTGAGTAACTTAGTATTTCAGTTTCATTTTAGCTATACATATTCAGTTGGGAGTAGACTTGGCACCGAATTGGAGTACGATTCAGCATACCCTCAAGTCCCAAAAATACTTGCCACCGTAGGTTTATAGGTGCCCTTTGTTGGGCATTAGTTTTAGTGATCACGCCACAATCATGCCTTTATACCCCGACAAGGTATATTGTGTACCCTTAATGGCGCATATACATCGGACTCTATGTTTAGCTCACGTTGTTTATGTCGTTTATTAGTATCTCCGACAGTTAGATTCATGTTGCATTGACCATGTATTCAGCACTTAGTTCAGTATCCAGTTCATCATGATATATATTTCATGAATTGTACTTGGTCATTGCATCCAGCTTAGTTTTCAGTTATACTTTAGTACATTTATTTCCATGTTCGGTTTTCTTTTTATATTGTTCAACTTAGTATATATCTTGCATGCTCAGTACATTCAAAGTACTGATGCATATTTTGTGCTACATCATTGTATGATGTAGGTTCAGGAACTCAGCATCCAGTTTGTGCTTAGCTCAACTTCCAGTCCGTACTTAGAAGATTTAGTGTTGAGTCCTCATCATTCGAGCGAACTTCTTTATGCTTTTAGGTTATCCAATTCATTACTAGTTTCAGTATTTTAGAGTTTGCAGGGGACTTGTCCCAGGAGCTCATCAGTATTAGAAGCTTTCAGACATGGAGTCAAACTCAATTGTATTTGGAGTTAATTCAAACTTGAACTTAGTTATATTCTCAGTTGAACTCTTTTAGATTTACTCACCTATCAGTTATGCTTCCGTTCACTTAGCAACTATTTTTGTATTCTTGTGATATGAAAGTTTCAGGGTTAGCTTAAGGTCACTTGTGACCCTAGGTCCCGTGTTACATCTAGTGGCTAGCCTTAAGGCATGACAAACTTGGTATCAGAGCATCAGGTTCAAGAGTCCTAAAGGGTATGAAAATCCGCATTAAGTAAAGTCTCCTTAACGAGTGTGAAGCATGCCACACCTATTAAAGGGAGGCTACGAGGTGTTCTAAGAAAAAGTTCACTTCTTTGCTATCTTTATTATGTGTGAAGTGTGATTCAACTTCTCCATTCTAATCCGGTGTTAAGCGTTTCAGACCTCCTCCCTTAGAGCTAATGCATGGATTACTAATGAACAAAATGATAACGTAATTCCTCTAGTCCCAAACGATGAGGTTAAAAATACAGAGCTTCATAATGCGATGCAGCTATTCGCTTAGACCGTAGCCAACCATATAAGTCTGTATCCCAGTCCCTGCAGACCCCATTGGTGGATCAGCTGCTATCAGGATTTGAGACTTTGTTCATAAAAATCTGTTAAAGTTTCTAGGGTTGAAGGTTGGTGAGGACCCATAGAACTTCATTGATGAGGTCGAGAAGATTCTTTAGGTAATGCAAGTGACTGGTACTGATAATGTTGAGCTAGCATCAGATGCTTATCGTGACCAACGACACTGACCTACGGTATGAGTGTCTACGATCATCGATAATATAGTAACCCAACCAAGGGTTGGGATCGTGTCCCAAGGGAGTCATTTTGAGGATTAATAGCCAATTAGAATTTCATTCAAGTTAGTCGTAGTTAAAGACGCTTGCGATAAAAGACATAGTAAATTAAAGGGGTGACACGAAAGTGTCAAATATCTAATGGGGGTTTTGTAACAAGTGCTAAAACAGTATAATAGAAAAGAAAATCAAGTATGGTGAAAGGTTCTTGGGATGTGACCGTAATACAAGTTGAGATAAATCGTTGGGTACATATTTCAATAGGAAATTTGCAAGATAATAGTGACTAGGCTAAGCTTTAAATGGAAATAAGTTCCCTCTCGGACAACTTACCCCGTTTCAAATGTGTTCCTCTCGGACACCCATTTGCCGCATAATGACCAGCCTACGCCTTACCCCACTCACTCTCTCGAGCTGAGTGTTAGGATATGGGACTAGGGCTCACCCTCTCGGGATGAACCTCATGTCGACCCACTCCTTAAGCCATCAGTCTAGTGGTTTTGGTTTCACGTCTTGGAACGAAGGGCGGCTTATGTCGTTTCAGCGACTCACCATGTTAAACTCGGCAATCCGCAAGATTCCATTTCTTGTTCTTTTCAGCCCTATTTTCTCTATTTTGCGCCTAAGTGTCCATGCTTTCACTAAAACTTCAAATACCTGAAACTTCAGCATTTTCATCAGGTATTGAGGTAAAACAAGCATTTAAGGACACTATTTCCAATAAAACAAAGCCCTAAATGAGTCCAATTTGTGGACTCATCAGCATTATATCAAATTAAAGATGTGGCTCATATCTGGTTCACGTAGTGTAAAGACAATGGGGGTGTGGATGCAACTCATTTAACGTGGGACTTTTTTACTGGAGCTTTTCTTGACAAGTTCTTTCGGAGAGAGTTGAGGGAGGTTGAGGCCTAGGTGTTTATAAACTTAAGGTAGGGTTCGATGTCAGTCCAAGAATATGAGCTAAAGTTTACCCAGATCTCCAGGTAAGTTCCATATATGGTGGCCAATATGAGAGCACAATTGAGCAAGTTCTTGTTTGGAGTATCCGATCTGGTAAAGACCGAGTGCCGAAAATCTATGATATAAGGAGATATGTATATCCATGTTCTACAGGTTGAGGGAGATAAGCTCAAAGAAATGGCTAAGGATAACAAGAGGCTAGAACGGGAAACTATGAATACTCTCAAGAAAGGTTGGGCAGTGGAAATCGTTCATAGTTTTAGCAGCGGTCTATAGCCCAAGCACCTTAATCATCTAGCGATCCATCCCCCAGGTTTTGGAATGATCATAAAGGAAGGTCATCAGGCTGTAAGTCTCAAGAAAGTGCTTCAGGTAACTAGACTTTTCAATCTTGAGCAAAGTGTGGTAAGAACCATCCGGGTGAGTGTCTTGCTGGCAGAGAGAGGTCTTTTGGGTATCGTCGGTCTGGTCAAAGGTTGAAAGATCGCCCTTCTACCAGGCAAGGACATGGAGGTAACCTATCTTAGTCTACAATTTTAGTAGCTCCAGCAATATCCCTACTTAGCAAGGTGCCTCGTCTGGTATAAGTGGTGGTTAGCGCCAAATAAATTGTATGCTCTTCAGGCTTGACAAGACAAGAAGGATTCTCCTAATGTGGTCAGAGGTACGTTACGAGTCTTCCATTTAGATGTTTATGTATTTTTAGATCCAAGGGATAAACTTTCTCTTGTAAATCCTTAAGTAGTAGTAAAATTTGGTGTCAGTTCAAAAACTCAATCAAAACCCTTCTTAGTCTCTACTCTAGTTGGTGACCCAGTTATAGCTAAATGGGTATACAGTATTTGCCCTATCATGGTTTCCAACAAGTTACCTAAGCAGACCTTGTAGAGTTAGAAATGGTAGATTTCGATATCAATCTAGTAATGGATTGGTTACATTCCTATTATGCCTTAGTCGATTGTAGAACAAGGATCATTCAATTTTAGTTTCCAAACAAGCAAGTATTAGAGTGGAAGGGTAGTAAAACATTGCATGTACGTGATTTATCTCTTACCTTAAGGCCAGGAAAATGATTTTGAAAGGGTATATCTATCATCTTTGTTCGTGTTATACTCCAAAACCCCAACTCATAAGTCAATCCCAATTGTTAATGAGTTTCCAGAAGTATTCCCAGAAGATCTTTCCGTAGTTCCTCCCAAAAGGAGAATTGACTTTGGAATAGATCTCCTTCCAGATGCATAGCCTATTTCGGTTCTTCTATAGAGAATTGCTTCAGCTGAGCTTAAGAAATTGAAAGAATAGTTAAAGGACCTTCTAGACAAAGGCTTCATAAGACCCAGGATCTCTCAATGGGGTTCTCCAGTGTTGCTAGTGGATAAGAAAGATGGTTTTCTCAAGATGTGCATTGACTATGGTCAGTTGAACAAAGTAATAATCAAAAATAAGTATCCCATCCCCAAGATTGATGAATTGTTCGACCAACTTCAAGGTGCTAGTTGCTTTTCTAAGATAGACCTCAGATCCGACTATCATCAACTTAGAGCCAGAAATAATGACAGCCCAAAGGCATCCTCCAAGACTCGATATGGTCACTATAAATTTGTAGTTATGTCTTTCGAATTAGAAAATGCTCCTACGGCTTTCATGGACTTAATGAGTACGGTGTTCAAATAGTATTTGGACTTGTTCATCATCGTCTTTATTGATGATATCCCCATTTATTCTTAGAGTGAGGAAGAGCATGCGAGTCATTTGAGAGCTGTTATGCAAACCTTCAAAGATCGCCAGTTATTCGCTATGTTCAGAAAATGTAAATTTTGGTTACAGTCGGTAGCTTTTCTTGGTCATGTGGTATCCAGCGAGGGTATTCGAGTGGATTCACAGAAATTAGGATAGTAGAGCACTGGCCTAGACCCACATCTCCAATTGATATCATAAGTGTCTTGGGTTTGGCAGGTTACTATAGGAGGTTTGTTAAAGGATTTTCATCCATAGTTACCCCATTGACCAAGTTGACTAAGAAAAAGGTCAAGTTTTAGTTGTCAGATGAGTGTGAGAGAAGTTCTTATAATTGAAGACCGGTTGACTACAGCTCCTGTCTTGACTCTACTAGATGGTCCAGACGGTTATGTGGTGTATTATGATGCATCCAGGGTCGTCCTAGGTTGTGTGTTGATGCAGTAGGGTAAGGTCATAACTTAGTCTTCCATACAGCTTAAGGTCGATGAAAAGAAGTGCTCGACTCCTGACCTCGAGTTTGCAAATGTCGTGTTTCCCCTAGAGATTTAGAGACACTACTTTTATGGTGTCATGTTAATGTATTCAAAGATCATAAGAGCCTCTGTATTTGTTCACCTAGAAACAGTTAAATCTTCGTCAGGGGAGATGGCTTGAATTCTTGAAGTACTATGACATGAATGTGTTCTACCATATGGGTAAGGCCAATCCAATGGCTGACGCCCTCAACATATTATCCATGGGTAGTGTGGCACATGTTGAGAAAAAGAAGAAAGAATTAGCCAAAGATGTTCACCGACATGCTTGCTTAGGATTTGTCCTTATTGACATGTCAGATGGTGGTGTGATAGTTGAGAATGTGTCAGAATCTTCATTGGTAGCAGATGTTAAGGAGAAACAGGACAGTGATCCCATACAACTTTAGTTAAAAGGTGTAGTTCATCAGCAGAGAGTTAGGGTGTTCTCCCAAGGGGGAGATTGTATGGTTTACTGTCACGTTCGCTTATGTGTTCCAAATGTGGGTGAGTTGAGGCAGCAGATCCTTACAGAAGCCCATAATTTCAGATACTCTATTCATCAGGGTGCCACTAAGATGTACAGTGATCTACGGAAAGTCTACTGGTGGAACGATATAAAAAGGGATATTGCATATTTTATGGCTAGTTGCTCTTACTGTCAGAAGGTTAAAGTAGAAGATCAGAAACCAAGAGGTGTGACTCAAGAGATTAGCATTCCTACGTGTATGTGGGAAATGATAAACATGGATTTCATTGCGAGTTTACCTCGTACTCGCAGACAGCATGACTCCTTTTGGGTGATAGTGGACAGAGTTACTAAGTTAGTTCACTTCTTGACTGTCAATACTATAGATTCAATTGAGGAGTATAGGATTACGCCAGACTCTATATTAGCGAAATAGTCCAGTTGCATGGGGTTCACTTGTCTATCATCTCAAATACATGTCCACAATTTACTTCTCATTTCTGAAAGTTGTTTCAGAAAGGTTTTATACTCAGGTAAATCTCAATATAGCATTTCATCCAGAGGCAGATTGTCAAGCACAACGTATTGATAACGCTCAACTACACTTCATCTGATTCTAAGTGTAGGCGATCGTTAACAAGTATAAACCCAACTAAGAGTTGGGTTCGATTTCACAGGGAGTGATACATTAAATAATTTGATTAAGAAGTAGAATCGTGTTATAATCGTTTGTAGATGTAGACATTTTTGCAATAATAAAATAAATGATAAGGTTTTGACAATTAATGTCAAATGGGGGATTTGGGTAATCAAATTATGACTATTAAAACCGGGGGTAAACAAATAGAGAAGGTTTCTTGGGAGTGTGATAAATTGAATGCCAGTTTCGTGTAATGGGTGATTATTACTTACTAAAAACAATTGAATCTCAGAGGGTCGGCTAGGTTTTGGGTGCAATATTCATTTCTCAATCAACTATTGTGAATCATGTGAGTTTTTTCGAACCTCAACAAGCACAACACATATTAACAACCCATTACCTTAATCAATCTACTTTTTCAAGCTAGGTTTGTAAAATTGCATTCAGACCCACTTTCTCAAGCTAAGTCCATGACAACACAATCAATACAAGCATTAACTAACAGTTTAACTCTAACACTTCTTTCTCAAGAAAGTATAGAGTACTAAGCTAGAATTGTATTTGCAACTACAATTCCTCAATTAAAACACAAAGTATTAATTGAACCCACTTCAAATCAACAACAAAAATCAGTAAATAACAATACCCATTAACTAATTAATGCATTCAACTACATAATCACATCTTTAAGAATGGGGGTTTAGCCAAACATAATAAAGAACAAGATATCGTTACCAACGAAGTTTTCCATCAGGTTGGGCAACAGTTCATAAGTCTCCAAATACTCAAATTGAAGCTAAAAATCTTACAACCTAAATCTCTACTCAAAAATGTAAAAATAATTTTTTTGAATGTTGAAGACCAAAAACCGAGAATTGGACAATGTGGAAACTCCTGTTCTTCATTTGAAAAAAAATATTTATACGTTCCTAGAATTTCAACATCGGAGTCACTCGGTGAAGTTAGTTGAGCTTCGCCAACCTGATCGATGATGCGCCGAGTGTAGTTTCATCGCTTTCTTGGACTGGCCTATCGCCATCACTTTTCTGTAACTTTAGGAAATCGAGATCGACATCGCTAATTTCTTTGGCACGTCGCTGAACAACTAATTTTCTCGCCAAGTTGGTCTTGTCCATAGGCTGGCATTCTAGAACTTTGGGCGAGCAGAAGGTCTACTCGCCGAGTGGCTTTGGCGAGTACCAGCCTTGCTTTCTTTCAACTTTTTCAGCTTTTTCACTCCTATTTACCTTGTAATGTCATTGCCTTGCTCCTTTACCTCCATTACTGTATATTAACATTTCAACATTAGTTATGAGCATAAAATAGGCATTTAGGACACTAATTCCTTGAATATTTTACCCTAAATGAGTCGAAATCCCCGACTCATCAACATCTCCAACTTAAATGTTTGCTTGTCCTCAAGTTAAACACAAGATCAATAAGACCAATAATGATGTCTACAAATAGTGCTACTTGAGACTCAACATGAATGCACATGAGATTCAATCTACCCATGCAATTTTATATTGTACACTAGAAGTTGTAGACTGTGACTAGCCATCATCAAATAGAAGTCAAGCCGACAATACTTGCTTCAAATGCAAATTCAAGTTCAACAAAAGAATTGAAATTCCCTCACATCAAGAATTATTTTGTGTCGACACAAAGCTCATCAAAATCTAAGAATTAATGAATCAAAATCAACTCTTACACTCTCAAAGATAAACACATACATGATTCTACCCATATGCTTACCCGTATTTTCCCATCAATATGTCATTCAACTCAATCAAAATTGCCAAGGTCTTTCAAGGCTTGTAACGGAGCTGAGGGTAAAGGTATGATTGTTTTGGCGTAGTGACTTCTACCTTCATGAAGTATGGCTTGCATTTCACTTATTTTTCTTTTCTTCCACTTTTTTTTATTTTCACATTCCACCCTAAGTTCTTTCAAGCACAAAGTTTCTTATATGACTCATTGGACACCCCCTTTTTTAATCCATGCTCATATTGCATTGCAAAATTCTTTTTCAATCTTTTTCTTCTTTTGCTTTTCTCTTTTTTTTATATATGGAGGGGTTCCATCTTTTTCAACACGGTTCTTCAAGGGTGAAATTCACAAAAATATTGCTCATTTTCTCTACTTAATTTCCCCACACCTCCAACTTAGGCTTTTGGCCTAAGTTGGCTATTCAAACGAACCAAAGCTTCATGAAGGTTTTAGGTGGGAAGGAAAAAGGCAAAATGGGTTCATGTTTCATCCAAAGAAAGGGGTAGACTCAAAAAGTGTCAAGCTAGGTTCACACTCTCACAAGGTGGTCACAAAGAGGTATAATATCAATTTGGTTCACTCTCCAAAATTTGTGCCTAAGATCATTACTTTCATTCGCCTACATTAGTCAATTCGACCAAAAGGGCAAGTTCTACGTAACACCAAGCACATATTTTAGGAAAATCTCACCACAGAAGGCATTCAACACAATCATCAATCATGACTCTACAAATTGAGCTCGCGTGCAACGATCATCACAAGACTCATTTCAACAATCGACTATACACAATGAGATGCTAAGAGTTCACACCTGACTTATGCAACTCAAATTTGCCTCATTAGACTTGCACAAACATATCGTTCGATCAACAGTACTATTCAAGTCATATGTATTGATCGAAACCGATACTTAAATATGCGAGAGAACAACCACATATTCCCAAATACAAAAATTAGGAGGTGAATTAATTTGGATCAAAAATCAACATTCACAATAATCAACATCCAAAACAAGATAGATACAAAACAAGATAAATACAGCCTAAGGGGATGGGTATGAAGATACCTCACCCTGCCAAACAAAATCAAACATTGTCTTCAATGTAAAATAAAGTAAATGTCTCAAAAATAAAAGAGGAAGAGAGTCAAAATCCCTCTTTCAAGCTACGCCTGAGGTGAATGTTGCACATCCGAGGCTCTCTAAGTCTAGGAATCAGTTCCCGGCTTATCTCCTCCACAAGTAGACTATGCTCCACTGGAGCCAATCATTGAGGTATACCGAAGTGAAGCCTCTAGCACCATGTGCACAATCGCACCCTCCAGCAACACAGGTCCCAAGCTTCTCTTCATCAGTCTCAGGAGTGTTTGACTCATCACCATCATCAACTAAAACAGCATCTCCGGTCATACTGGCCGGAGGGATCTTAGAAATAGCTGGCATCTCTGAACTCAAAACCTTGGAAAGGTCCACAGTGCCGAAGAACATAGATAAATTAGTGGATTTGAACTCATCCACATAACGACTCAATCCTACAACATCGACCCTCAAGGTCATGACATCATAGGACTGGCGACCTCCCTGCTCACATGTCTCAACTCGCACAGTGAAGGCATCCAAGGCTAGGCCATGTCGAGTAATCAACTCCCGGTTCTCTTGCAAATCAGCTCAGATAGGGGCAAGGGCAGCAGTAATGGGTCGTTCAATCAATCCTGGGACAGTGGCCTCGACCCGAGAAGCACATACATCAACAAACTGGGCTGGATGACTGATCTTATATAGCATCGCCTGTGTCAATAAGAGGCGGGAAGAAGCAGCAGCAGAAGTAGGAGAGGATGAACTAGGTGTACGTGATGGCTCTCCAGCATGAGTGAATGGAGCGGTGTCTACCTCAAATGTATCTACATCAGTAGCCAGGGGTGTCCAGCGTCTGCTCTCCTTCACTCAGCCTCATCCCTACTGCACTCGGCCTCGACCCTCCAGATGTTAGTAGAGGAAGTGGGAGTAACTTACACATTCGTCTTTGCCACAAAGGGCACTCTAGCTCGCTAGCACAACTCTGTGATAAGCATTGGGATTACAGCGATGCCCGGCTCTACTTAGCCCTAATGGAAATCTCCTGCTCAATGATCATCCCTAGATTCAATCATTCACGATCAATGATAGATCCTAAAAAGGATGCTTTCGGGTAACAGGATTGATTCTTTTGTAACGGCATGAGGGTGCTGCTAATAAACCCAAACCAATACCTCGCAGCTATATTTAGGTCCTTCTTCTCAATATTGACCCCTGGTTGAATCCACGGAGGTGTAATGTCAGAAATCAAAGGAGCCAGCCACATGTTAAGGTCGTCTAGGGTCTTCTTCTAAATCCAACCTTCTAAGAAGTGGATTATCTGGACTGTGCACCCCAACTCCTCCTTGATTCTGAACTGCTGAGCTTTACATTTTTACCTCGCACCACCATATGATCAACAAGTGTAAATAAGTTGGCTTTCTTCTTTACTTTCAGGACCAGCTTCTCGTACTCCTCATAGAACTCCCGGACCAAGAAGGTATATAAGGGCCTCGCACTGTGTGAATATCTCAAATTTATGCAACCGAATTGTGTCCCACACAGCAGGGTACTTCTCTACCACCCCATGAGTAGACAACCTCTTCTCTTCTAAAATTGTACGCAAACTGGTAGCCTTTAATCTGTTCATCCAATGAGGTGGAGGTGCTTGTACCGGGGGCACTTGTAGTGCTGGCTCAGTTGCCTTTGTTGGAGGTGGAGGTGGAGTTGGGAGTACTGGAGTTTCAATTGATTATGTAGCACCTTAGAGCACAATTCAGCCCGTCTCCTTTGAAGGGTTTGATCATCCTTAGGTTAAGAATCACAAGCCGACGATCTTGACCCAAAAATTTTCTCATGATCACATCATAAGTGATGAGGTGGGTGGAGTCTATACACATGTTGTCGGATTTGGAATCAGTCGGTCTCGGCTCTACATGTCCCTTTTCTTTATCTGTTCCATTTCCCCCTATCGGAGGAAGTTTGGGTCGCATTGATCATAGAGGTGCAAGCTCCTCAAAACACACTCATCGTGCTCTCTTTCAGGGTGGTTGGTTTCTTCCGATTACCTTGGGTATAGCCATTACTACAAGACAACATAAATCAATCAAATGCAGTTGCGGAGGGTTAGTGATATATTAAATTTAAACAGAAGTTTGAAGAAAAACTCATCAAGCTCATTCAGTGAGCTTTATAGAGCTCTCCAAAAGTTACAGAGCAAAAAGCATGAAAATTCAGCATAACTCGGCGATGTTAAGATCAGGTCAGGGAGATGCGAACTTGATCGGTGAGCTAAAAGTAGCTCGCCAAAATTTCTAGAATGAGTTTCAACAAACATGGGTACAAAAAGGCGATGATAAGGATTATTCGGTGAGCTCAGGCGTATCACCGAATGTTACAGAACCCAACAGCAAAAATTCAGGCAAAAGAGCGAGATAATTAGTCAGTTGACGAACCGCCTAGTTAGTTGGCGAGCTTAACTAAGCTCGCCGATTACCCTCTCGTGCCAAATTTTTACCCCAACTCCCAATTTCTAATACACAGTCTACGATAAGTAAATCAAAGCCCTATTATATGCAATTAAGGCCTATCCCATATCATTACCAACCCCGGGGTACTCAAACTTCCCCCAATATGCCTAAAATCGACCAATCAACATCTTTTGCCCTTAAAAATGACGTCATCTGATCTATCATTGGGAAAATTCAATTTATCAATGTAATTTGGGTTACTTAGACTTCACGCACACTAAACCCATGATGCATTTCCACCATTTAAACAATTTAAACCCAAAATTCAAATTTAAACAAGCCAAACATCTAACATAATTGATTTACCCAACAATAATTAATCAACCAATTAATTACATAAGTAAAAGAAGTAGATCCATCACTTATACGCATATGCTTAGGAAATAGAAATAATCTAAAGCAAGTTCAGGACACCAACCTCAAAAGCAAATAAATACAAAACTAAGGCAAAATGAGAAAACAAGAACGAATTCCAACAAAGCAATGACACCAACGAAAAAACTTGACATAAAATCTAATCCAAAAGTATAAGAGTGTAAGAGTCTGAAATGCAAAATAAAAGGGGGGTTTTGAATTTAAAATGGTTGGAAGCCTTTTAACCCTTCAGTTTGTGCCTTGATTGGCGATATCTACTTAAGCCTGCGACACGCCGACTGGCACTTTGCCCGCCGAAGTTTCTAAGACTACAACCCGTTGGTTGGTCAAAAAGGTGACCCTTATCGGGCTCACCGACACTCTCGGTGATTCACCGAATGGTTCCTAAGCTCGCCCAATTCCCTATTTATCCCAAATTTTGAATTTTCAACCTAAACATCTAACAACCGTTATTCAAATAACAAACTAAAACTAAAACTTCGGTTTCCTCCCAAGAAACACCTTATTTAACGTCATGGCATGATGAAGACACGCTTTCAAGCTTCATTCTTTAGGTTAACCATGGTATCACTCGGTAAACCTCATTTTTGCCTTGGATTCAAATGAGTCAAGATTTGACACATCTGTCTCTAAGCTGCTTAATAGATATAAAATATGAAGTAACTATTTGGTTCAGAGAAGAGACGTCATCTTTCATTATCTTTAGCACCTTGTCCGATCCATCCACTTTGTTGAGACTGCGAGCAAGAATATCTTCCGGGTGGAAATTTTTAGGATCATCCCTGGGCTCTTTTCACTTTTGACGCTCATGGGAGGCACATATCGTTCTTTTTCACTGTCCCACTCCCTCCAATTCATACCACGGGAACACCATTTCCTATCTCAGTCTCTCCAACCATCATTGCATTCCCTGTTCCAACCTTGATTCCCACCCCGCCTTGGATAGTTCGGACGGAAACTTCCTACCTAATTTGCCAAGAAATGTACCTCTTCTTTGTACATGTCCTCAAAGTGTATTTCATAAGAATTCACTCCACTAAATCTGACCGCATTCACAGCCTTGGAACCACTTCCCATGACATGTTTCATCAATAGGTCCATTTGGGTCATCATCTTGGCCATGTTTTCATCTCGCTCATCGTTCTTTCCAATTGTTCCTTTGTCATCCCAAAGATCAATAGAGACACCTGATCTTTTCTAGTGTACCAAGCGCGATTGATTTTTATCATCTCATCAAGAAGTTAGATGCTATGTCAAATGGTTGTTGTATGATTCCTCATCGAGTGAGCTGATCTGCCACACCTTTGTTGATTGAGTCAAGGCTCCAGTAAAAATATTCTAACACACATTGTTTGATAGTCCGTGAGTTGGTGTCACGACCTAAGGGTATCCCCTAGATGAAACATGGTGTAAAGAACCCCAAAAGACTCCATACAAGCCACTTAGTATATCATAACTTAAAGTAATAGAACAATAACGAATAAAACAACATTTAAGTCCAGAATAGTTTTTATAGAAAAGCGAGAGTTTAACTCATGTCTCAACATAGTCATATATTACAATTGAATGAAAGTGGGTCTAGCCCATGCATCATGTTCAAATAGAAATACGAAACAGAAACTACAATAAGGAAAGTCCATCCTCGAACCATGAGGAATCACCAAGCTCAAAAAGAATCAAAGTCTAAGCTCGAGCCACTAGATTAGGAACCCTGCCTATTGGACCCTACATTTAGAAAAAATGTAGGCAAGAGTATGCGTTAGTACAAAAATGTACTAAGTATGGCAGCCATGCATAAAAATGTTTAAAACATGCTAAGAAGGATATTTCATTTCATGACATGCAATTGACCAATTAAAACATGATATAAGAGGGTTAGAAAACATAATTCATAACATCATGGTTAGTGCAAGCTAAATAAACATTAAAACTTTGAACACATGTAAGATACTAATTTAGGCAACCTTAGTTCATTAATCATATTGTTGTGGGAAAATTAGCCTTAACCGACATATAGACCATGTGAGCTATAACTTGATCCCCAAATGTCTCCCCACCGAAAAGGATTGTTCTACTTGCCTAAGGTAGAACCATGAACTTCTAGCTTAAGTGGATCCACTAGCTAATCAACCTATGAGGGCACATAGTTTAAGGGATAAGGAGATTGCTACAAGAAACACTGCCTCTACTAGCGGGAGAGCTTCCATCTCATGAGACTTCTTTTAGAAACCCGACCTCTACTAATGGGAGAGATTTCATCTCAATGTCAATATCCACTGAGTGGTAAGTATAATTCCCATAGAATAGTATTTTCTTAATTATTCTCATTATCCATGAAAAGACATGTCATCTTGTCAATCCATGCTAGTTCATTAGGATAGATCTTATTCATTGATTAAATTAGGTGAGAATAGTCTTTCAACCTAAGAATCATTTTTATGTAAGAAAACCTTTCACACCATGCTAGTATGTATTTATGAGAATTTCCTTTCACAACAAATCATCAATCGTCATCATTTGGCACTTTACTATCAAAGCACCCTTAACATTTACATGGTTTCATAAGATCATACATAAACTCATACTTTGCCCTTACAAGGTTCAAATCTTACTTTTAATCCACAAATCTAACAATGATGTTTTAGATAGGGATTTTATCATATATTCATGAAATTATTGTGCATCATACTTTAGATCATAAAACTCCTCTTTCATAATCAACAACCCACATTTATGAGATCACAATTTGGAAAACATGGGGTTTTTCATGGGTTCATAGGGGAAACATCATAAAAGCATTGCAAATCATCAATTCATGCATATTTAGACATAATTAAATCATTAAGATCAATAATCAAAAGAACCCATGGTGATTGAAGAAAACCCTAGCTAATTAGGGAATTCTACCTTCTGAAATAGAGGAATTTTGGGACTCCATGAATGAAAGAGATTCATGGATGAAAACTACCATACTTCAAGTCCAATTTCTTATCTTCAATGGAGGAATTGAGACCTTAGGTTGAAACCCTAGGTTGAATCTTCTTCTTCTTCAAGTTCTTAGAGAGAGAATATTTGGGAGGAGATTTGATATCTTTTGAGGAATTTGGATGAATGTATTAAATGGGGTGAATTTGGGGTTAAAAAGACTTATATAGAGGCTCTAAATGAAGGAAAAACGACATAGTATAGGAATTAATTGATTAGGAAAAGACTCAACTACCCCTGAAACATAACTACCATCCCTGACCCACGACACACCACCGACGAACCGTGGATGGACCTCGTGGTCCATGGTCAGAAACTTTTGCCTTGACCAACAGCTGCTGGACCACAGGGCATGGTCCCACCTACGGTCTGTAGGTCACACTATGGTCGATGGCCTGGAAAATTTGGAGTAGCCCTCTCCACGAGCCCACCTACGACTCATGGCTCGACCCACGGTTTGTGGTTGGGTCCTCGTAGATGGCACCTGTAAGTCCTGGAAAGGTGTTATTTGGTCTATTTTAAATATGGGGTGTTACAATATCTTTCCTTTGGGACCATTCGTCCTCGAATAAGATTAAAACTTGTTCTAAAAGAGTAAGAGAGGAACTAACAACCAATCCTAATCAATGCAATGCATACCACCAAGGAGGAACTATCGACTCCAAGCTAGGACATTCTTAAAACAACAAAAGATGGGTGAACTAACTCTATCAGCCCAATATGCATGCAATGCACATAAATAATGAGGAAACATCAACTACAAACTCAACATACTCAAATGCTACATAGGGAAGTAGGAACTACACCTAGCAACCTAATATGCATGAATTCTCAAAACTTCTCAACATTTCTCATGTTCAAGGAGGAACTACCTTCTCCAAGATAAAAGCATGATCAACACCATCTCATGGAGCTCATATGCAATTCACTCTCAAAAAGCATACATAAAGCATGTTCAAGTATTCATCTCATGAAGCATATAGGCAACTCATATTCAATGCACAACAACAAGAGGAAAATAAATCATATAAGCCACTTCTTTCAAAATTTAACCTTTCTCATGAACATGTATAATCACAAAGAAATCATAGAAACACATAAATCACACATGACTTCCAACACATAAAACAAATCAAGAGGAACTCATTACCTCAAGTTATAGTAGGAGTAGAAGGAAAGAGATGAGGATATTGGGACTTCATAACGGCCTCGGCCTCCCATGTAGCACCCTCAATTAAATGATTCCTCCATAACACTTTTACGGAAGCAACATCCTTGTTTCTCAATTTTTTGACTTGCCGGTCTAAAATCTCAACCGAAACCTCTTCATAAGCAAGATTGTCTTTCACTTCCAAACCTTCTAAGGAAACTATGAATGTTGGATTCCCAACACATTTCTTCAACATAGAGACATGGAAAACCGGATGCATCGATGCCAACTCATTTGGCCAATCAAGCTCATATGCAACCTTACCAATACGCCTCAAAATTTCATATAGGTCTACAAAATGGGGACTAAGATTCCCTTTCTTTCCAAACCTCACAACACCCTTCATGGGTGAGAATTTCAAATAAACCCAATTATGAACCTCAAATTCAAGATCCCTCCTCCTAACATCGGTATGAGACTTTTGCCAACTTTGAGCCGTTCTCAACCTCTCTCTAATAAGTAAAATCTTCTCGATGGCCTCATGTACCAATTTTGGACCTATGAGAGCAACTTCACCCACCTCAAACCATCCTATATGAGATCTACACCACCTTCCATAAAGAGCCTCAAATGGAGCCATATTGATACTCGAGTGATAACTGTTATTATAAGCAAACTCAATTAATGGCAAATGGTCATCCTAATTACCGTTAAAATCAATCACACAAGCCCTCAACATCTTTTCCAAAGTATGAATAGTACGCTCCGCTTGCCCATCAGTTTGGGGATGAAAAGTTGTGGTAAGCTTAACTTTTGTACCAAGACGCTTTTGGAATGACTTCCAAAACTATGAAGTAAATTGGGTACCTCGATCAGAAATTATAGACAAGGGTACTCCATGTAACCTTACGGTCACTTACAAATACAACTTAGCATAATCTTCCGCAAAAAAAAAAACCTTAACGGGAATGAAATAAGCTGATTTAGTCATCCGATCTACTATTACCCAAATCGAGTCATGTTGTCACCGAGTGCATGGCAACCCTACAATAAAATCCATATGCACATCTTCCCACTTCCAAGTAGGAATACCAATGTCTTGGGATAAACCTCATGGTCTTTGATGCTCAACCTTCACTTGTTGACAATTAGCACACTTAACCACAAATTCCACAATATTCTTTTTCATCCCATTCCACCAATAGATCTCCTACAAATCATGGTACATTTGGTGGCTCCCGGATGAACAGAATACCGAGAACTATTGCTTCTGCCAAGATCTGTTCCCTCAAGTCATCAACATTTGGAACACATAACCGACCTCGATATCTAAGTACCCCATCTCCCCCTTGGGAGAAAGCCTCAATGGACTTTTTGAGCACCGTCTCTTTCAATTCTACCAAAATCGGATTAAGACCTAGCTTAGCCTTCACATCTATTACAAAAGAGGATTCGGACCCATTACGAACCATAACACCACCTTTGGTGGAATCCACTAGTTGAACACCTAATCGAGCCAACCGATGAGCATCTCGAACAAAAATTTTCTTTTCATCTTCAACATGACTAAAACTACCCATTGATAGTCGACTAACAGCATCTGCTACAACATTTGCTTTACTGGGGTTATAAAGAACACTCATGTCATAATCCTTCGATAGTTCTAGCCACCTTCTTTGGCGAAGATTCAAGGCCTTTTGATTAAACACATAATGCAAGATCTTGTGATCGATAAACACATCTACATGTACACCATATAAATAATGCATTTAAATCTTTAAGGCAAAAACAACCGCTGCTAATTCAAGGTCATGGGTAGGATAATTATTCTCATATATCTTAAGTTTCCTTGAAGCATAGGCAATAACTTTACCATTTTGCATCAACACACATCCCAAACAAACTCTAAAGGCATCATAATACATCACAAATCCATTTGTACCTTCCGATAAGGTCAACATCGGAGCGGAAGTAATTCTATCTTTCAACTCTTGGGAACTTTTCTCACAAGCCTCAAATTTAGCCTTCTTTGGAGTCAAAGCCATCAAAGGAGAAGCAATGGAGGAAAACCCCTCAACAAACCTTTTATAGTAACCGGCCAAACACAAAAAAGCTTCTA
This sequence comes from Solanum gracilifrons, assembly GCA_029582605.1. Classification (NCBI taxonomy): domain Eukaryota; kingdom Viridiplantae; phylum Streptophyta; class Magnoliopsida; order Solanales; family Solanaceae; genus Solanum; species Solanum gracilifrons. The sequence continues at coordinate 65,203 of JAJOOH010000905.1, forward strand.
ATATCGAAAGGAGTTAGAGGTTTAGGCCAACTCTTGACCGCATCCATCTTGATAGGATCTACATCAATACCCTTGCTTGACACAATATTCCCAAGAAAAGCTTCGAACCTTAGCCAAAATTCACATTTGCTAAACTTTGCAAAAGGTTGTTGGTCCTTTAGAATTTGCAACACGATCCTTAAATGATCAATATGCTCTGCCTCACTTCTCTAATAGATCAAGATATCATAAATAAACACAATTATGAACATATCGAAGTATTGTCTAAACACCCTATTCATCAAATCCATGAACTCCGCCGGAGCATTAGTCAACCCAAACGTTATTACCAAAAACTCATAATGACCATACCAAGTTTGAAAGGCCGTATTTGGAATATCACTATCCTTTACCCTCAATTGGTGGTAACCCAAACGAAGATCGATCTTAGAGAAATAACTTTCCCCTTGAAGTTGATCAAAAAAATCATCTATTCTTGGGAGAGGATATTTGTTCTTAATGGTCGATTTGTTCAATTGACAATAATCAAGGCACATTCGAAGGGATCCATCTTTCTTCCTTACAAAAAAAATTGGAGCACCCCATGGAGAGATACTCGGTCAGATAAAACCCTTATCCAAAAAATCCTTCAATTAATCTTTCAACTCCTTAAGTTTCGCCAGAGCCATTCTATAAGGAGGAATAGAGATATGTTGTGTATCCTGGAGAAGGTCAATACCGAAGTCTATTTCCCTCTTGGGAGGAATACTGGGTAAATCATCGGGGAAAACATCCAGAAACACCTTAACTACGAGGACCGACTCAAGAGTAGGGGTTTCAGAATCTACATCCCTCACCCTAACTAAATGATAAATGCAACTATTAGAAATCATCCTTCTAGCTTTAAGACAAGAGACAAATTGACCCTTGGGCATAGAATTTCCCCCCTTTCACTCATAGATAGGCTCATTTAGAAACTGAAATCTGACAACTCTAATCCTACAATCTATGGAAGCATAGAAAGAATGCAACCAGTCCATCCCAAGGATAACATCGAAATCTAACATCTCACACTCTACCAAGTTAACAAGAGTAACTCTATGGGATAAGGAAACTGGACACTTTCTATAGACACTCTTAGCCACCACAGAATCACCAACAGGAGTAGAGACAGAAAAAGGTTTTAACAATATATCAGAGAGCACATCAAACTTCATGGCCACATAAGGTGTCATAAAGGACAAAGTAGCATCGGGATCACGCAAACCATATGCATCAAGTTGAAAAACCTTTAACATACCGGTAACTACATTCGGAGAACTCTCTTGCTCACCTCGGGTTTAGAGAGCATATAAGCGATTTTGCTTTGGAGCATTGAAATTTGAAACGCTATGAGGAGCTTGCTTGCCCTCTCTCCTTCTAGCCGCAAGCATGGGGCAATCTCTCATTTTATGTCCACTCTTCCCGCAACTAAAGCATCCATCGGTGCCGGCTAGGCACTTACCATCATGTTTCTTCTCACATTTAGCACACGTAGATCTAACCAACGAAAAACCACATTTATTTCCTTCTTGAGGTTTAGGGCTAGACACCCTATCCTTCTTAGATTTAGGAGGAGCGTTAGAAGAGCCTTGACTGGAAAATCCTTGTCCAAACCTAGGACGACGATGTCCATCGGATCTAGCATGTGAGAAATTACCATCACCGGTCTTATCCCTTTTTACCTCTCTAGACTTCTCTTTGAGTTTCTCTTCTTCAATTTATTGTGCATGCACCATGAGACAAGAGATGTCCATGTCACCAATAAGCATCGCGGTATGGCACTCTTTAACCACCATTTCGAACACACTCGATACAAACTTACTCATTCTAGCTCTTGAATATGCAACCATTGTTGGAGCATATTTGGACAATTGAGTGAACTTTAGAGCATATTCCCTCAACCTCATACTTCCTTGACGAATGTTAATGAACTCTTGCATCTTTGTTTCCCTCATCTCAAGGGGAAAGAACCTATCAAGAAATGATGATTTAAACACTACCCACTCTACGGGACCCGCTCTTACCGGCCTTGCCTCTTTCCATTGGTCATACCACACTTGAGCAACACCCTTTAATTAATAAGCGGCCAATTCCATCTTCTCTCCCGGAGTCACTCCCATGATAGCAAGTACCTTATAGAACTCATCGATAAACTCTTGAGGGTCCTCCTCAACTTTAGAGCCATAAAATTCCGCAGGGTTCCTCTTCATAAAATCCCTCACTCTTAAAGCCGTCGTACCCACTTTTGAGTTCACGTAGACTACCACCTCTCTATTGTCTTGGGCCATCACGGCTCGATCCAACATTTGAAAAGCCGATCTAAACTCTGCATTTGTAACTTGTTCGGCCAAGGGATCGATTGGACCTTGAGGAGGAGCTTAGGGAGGAGCTTCTTGTTCCATATTCTCCCTCACATTCCTTCTAGCATAAGCTCTTCGGCTTGACATATCCTAAAGAGCATAAGGTACGGATTAGGAGAGAGACTTTATAGAGTTAAAATCTATCGCATGACTTAAGAGTAATGAAAGAAGTGGAGTTTCCTAATCTTCTTGTAGCCTCTCATTCATAAGTGTGGCGCGCTTCACACTCATGAATAAAACTCTACTAGACGTGGCTTATGAGACATCATAGGATCATTCTAAACCTTGTGCTCTGATTACCAAGTTTTTCACGACCCAAGGGTACCCCCTAGATGTAACATGCATATAGAACACCGAAGGACTCCATACAAGACACTTAGCTTATTATAGCATAAAGTAATAGAACAACAATGAATAGAACAACATTTAAGTCCAAAGAGTTCTTATAGAAAAGCGGAAGTCTAACTCATGTCTCAGCATAGCCATCTATTACTATTGAATGAAAGTGGTCCTATCCTGTACATCATGTTAAAAAAGGAGATATGAAAGAGACACTACAATAAGGAAAGTCCATCCTCGAACCATGAGGACTCACCAAGCTCGGAAAGAATTAAAGTCCAAGCTTTAGCAACTAGAATGGAAACCCTGACTATCGGACTCTACATTTGGGAAAACAAATGTAGGCAAGAGTATGTGTTAGTACAATAATGCACTAAGTATGGTATACATGCATAAAAACGTTTAAAACATGCTAAGAAAGACATTTCATTTCACGACATGTAATTGACCAATTAAAATATGATATAAGACGGTTAGAAAACATCAGTCATAACGTCATGGTCAATGCAAGATAAATCAACATTAAAACTTTGAACACATGTAAGATACTTCTTTAGGTAACCTTAGTTCATTAATCATATTGTTGTCGAAAAATTAGCCTTAACCAACATAGAGACCATGTGAGGTATAACATGAGCCCCCGGTGTCTCCCACACCGAAAAGGGTTGTTCTACTTGCATAAGGTGAAACCATGAACTTCTAGCTTAAGTGGATCCACTAGCTAATCAACCTATGACGGTACATAGTTTAAGGGATAAGGAGATTTCTACTAGAAACCGGTCCTCTACTAGCGGGATAACTTTAATCTCATGAGACTTCTTCTAGAAACCTGGCCTCAACTAACGGGAGAGCTTCCATCTCAATGTCAATATCCACTAGGTGCTCAGCATAATTCCCACGGAATAATATTTTCTTACTTATTCTTATTATCCATGGAAAGATCGTGTCATGTTTTCAGTCCAAGCTAGCTCATTAAGATTGCTCTTATTCATTGATTCAAGTATGTGAGAATAGCACTTCAACCTAAGAATCCTTTCTATGTGAGAAAACTTTTCACATCATGCTAGTATGTGTTTAAGAGAATAGCCTTTCACAACACAATATTAATCATCATCATTTGGCATTTTACTCTCAAAGCACCCTTAACATTTACATGATTTCATAAAATCATATATAAACTCATACTTGATCTTCCAAAGTTCAAAGCTTACTTTCAATCCACAAATCTAGAAATCATATTTTAGATAGGGATTTTATCATAAATTCATGTAATTCTATTGCTTCATACTTTAGATCATAAAACTCCTCTTTTATAATCAACAACCTACGTGATAAGATCATAATTTTGAAAACATGGGGGGTTTCATGGATTCATAGGGGAACATCATAAAAGCATTGTAAATCATCAATTCATGCATATTCAAACATAATTAAATCATTAAGATCAAAAATTAAAATAACCCATGGTGATTAAAGAAACCCCTAGCTAATTGAGAAATTCTGCCTTTTAAAATAGAGGAATTTGGGGACTCCTTGAATGGAAGAGATTAATGGATGAAAACTACCATACCTCAAGTCCAATTGCTTATCATCAATGGAAGAATTGAGACCTTAGCTTGAAACCCTAGGTTGAATCTTCTTCTTCTTCTTCAAGTTCATAGAGAGAATTTTTGGAAGGAGATTTGATTTTTTTTGGGGAATTTGGAAGAATGTAAAAAAGGGGTGAATTTGGGGGTAAAAAGACTTATATGGGGGCTCCAAAGAAAGGTAAGCCTCAAGGGGTGTTCAAAAGAGTTTCACACACTCATGGGTAGGCCACAAAAGAGGTATATGTCAAATTTGGTTCACACTCTTTAAAGTTGCCTAAGATCATATCAAGAGGACACCTTTCTAAATCAATCAGACAAACAGGAAAAACTCTTGGTTTATTCATGCATGGTTCAAAGCAAGCTAATCACACAAGGCATCAACACATAAGTCAAACAAGACTACACATTTTCACTAGTGTGCAACGGTCATTACAAGAGAATCAATTCGATAAATGGCTAATCACAATGACTTGCAAAGAGTTCACATATTGTCTATTCAACTTCATTTGGCCTCACCGTAGTCGTACATTCATGTTCGTTCAATTGAGTGCACTATTCAAGTCATCGGTATTAATCGAAACCGAGACTCAAAGTTTTATGAAAGAACAGCCACATTCATCTCACGAAGGGTGGCAAAAATGTGCAAAAAACTCAAAAAAATTTGGAAAGGTCAAAGTCATTTTTCAATTAAAAATAAGCGGAGCCACAAGCTCAAACAATTGCAAAGCAAAAACACAATTAAAAACAGATAACCCAAATGTACACCAAAACATAAATATCTTAAACAAGAAAAACAAGGTGGGTCTTACCTCACCACAAATAAGAGCGTTTGTCCTCAAATGAAAGTAATGACAGTACCCAGAGTTGAAGAGAGATAAGACAAAGAAAGAGGTAAAGAAGAGTCATGTCTATGCAGTCTCTCTATCTGCCGGGGCATTCGATACATCTCCCTGAAGTAAAACCATGGTCCCCGGAGTATTGTTGTTTTAGTCCTCATTGTTTGCCTTTGTCGTGGCCTCTGCAGTAAGATTACTTGAAATCATCTGATCTATCTCATGACCTACTCCGAAGGCCCGTATTGCATAGACAAAACCTCGATCCCATGAAGGCACATTAGGGTCGATGGGAATTCATCTCTTTGCTCTAGGTTCATTGGTATATTTCCTTTCTCTAGCTAGCTCGGGTTTCTTTTCATTGTTTTTAAACTCTCGTGCTCTTATGTGCCTGGGTGGATCCTTTCTCCCTGCGACTTTTGGTCTAGCCATTCCTACAAAGACTTCGAGGATAATTAAGATAGTAATTCAAACAGGGGTAAAAGGGTGTTTCTGGGTGTGGAATCGCTCAGCCAAGCAAGTTGGCGAAGCACTTATCCTATTAGGCTAAATGTTGAAAATGATGTACAAATGATACAATGGAGCAGACAAAGGGTGAACAAGGGATCTTTTGGTGGATCACCGAGTGCATTGTGTGAATTAAACTGACCGCCGAAAGTGACAGATTAATCAATGCATAGAGTATTCAGTTAAAGGCGAAACGGTGATATTAAGCGAACTCCTGAGCAGTTTGGCGGAATTTGTTCCTCACCGATCATCTCACGTGTTTATTTTCGACCCAGCCTTTCAAATTTCACCCCGCAACCCCAGATAATGCAACTTACGCTTATATAACTCAATTTCCACGAAAACCCAAAGAAACTTCTATTCCCACCGTGCAACAGTTCAACTAAAAGCATAGTTAAGTTGCAGTCCCTCAAATCATGCAGAAAATACCAGGTCTTAATCGATAATATATACAATCCCATTAACTCAGAAACTCAATAGAGATTTTATACTGTCAGTAATTATGCAAAAGAGTAAAACATTTTGATCAAATAACTGAGGGGTTTGATTACCAACCTTTGATGCCGAATTAGATAGTACTGACTTGCTAGGCAGCAATGTGATCCTAATCCGAGCACAATTCAGCACTTAAAATACTCTAAAAGTGCAAGAAATATAACTACTAAAGTGCGAATGTGAGTTTATGAAAAGGGACAAGGTGAAAAGAAGTGAATGAGATGGAACTTTTAAACATGTGGCTTGTGACCGTCTAGTTTCTGCTCATTCGGCAATGTTAGTCGATCTCACTCAATCACTCGGCAAAACGCCATTTATCTAATGTCCTCACTGAATATAACAGAGTTTTCAGTTCAGGTGAGCAGTGCATTGGCAGTCTTTATCGAGATTACCAATTAAATTGGCGATGCACCGGCAAAATTCATACTGCGCCGAGTTTTACAGACTCAACCCTTAATATGTATTGGTTCAAATGGTGGGAATGATCGGGTACACCAAACTTGTCGGCGATCCACCAAGCTGAGCTATTGCTCGCCTTCATACATCTTTTCAAGCACTTTCCTTACTCAGTCTGTACAAACAGCACACTATTATTTTATCAAGAAAACAAAAGGCGAGTAAATGGTTTTGGGTTGCCTCCCAAACAGTGCCTTAGTTAACGTCGCGGCACGACGCAAGTTAACCTTCAGACCTTATTCTTGGGGTTAGCCATAGTATCACTAGGCAAACCCCCTTGTTGTATCGGATTGAGATGAGATGAGATATGACCCATTTGGGTCTCTAACTGTTTGATTGAAACTGAATGAGAGGTGACAGTCTGGTTAAGGGTAGACACATTTTCTTTCATACCTTTTAGCATTCTTTTTAACCCTTCAACTTTGCTTAGGATACGCAAGAGCATATCCTTAGTCCTACCACCTTCTGAATCCTTAGCCTTCTAACGCTCGTGGGGAGGCACATATCTATCCTTCTCCCCATCCTTCCAATTTGGATTACGGTCCCTCTATTCATGATCTCGATACTTCCAGCCTTTGTCTCTAACCCATCCTTGATTACCACCCTGCCTTGGGTACTTTGAACGGTAGCCCCCGCCTTGGTTAGCTAGGAAATTTACTTCATCATCATATATGATTTCAAACTTCATCTCTTCAGGATTTGAACCCCCGGCTCCCACAGCATTGACACCACGGGTACAAGCCCCCATGACATTTTTGGATAAACTGTCAAGATGCGTCATGATTTTGGCCATGTTTTGGTCTCTCTCTTTATCCTTTTCAACCTGCTCATTGGATAACTGAAATGTAACCGGTAAGACCTGGTCTTTGCGAGTGTACCATATCTTGTTGATGGTTGTCATCCCATCGAGAAGTTGAACTGCTACTGCATATGGTTGCTGCATTAAGCCTCCGGGAGAGAGTTCGTCAGCTACACCTTTGTTCACCGAGTCTAGACTCTGATAAAAGTATTGAAGGAGCACATTATCAAGTAGACCATGGGTCGGGCATTGTAGCACCAATTTCTTAAACTGGAGCCAAGTTTCATGAAGAGGCTCTCCATTCAGATGCTTGAATCTTTGGATGTTATCCCAAATAATCATCATCTTCGAGGGAGGGAAATATTGCACATTAAATGCGGTGACCAGCTCCTCCCCTAAAGTGATTGAATTTTGTGGTAATTCAGCTAGCCACTTGCAAGCTTACCCCATCAATGAGAAAGGGAATAGTCTTAATTAAACTGATTTCTGAGAGATGTTCTTGAACGAGAAAGGTCCACACACATCCACGAAGTTTCGAAGATGCTCATGTGGGTCCTCATGAGCCAATCCACTGAATATTCCTTTTAGTTGCAAAATTTGCAACATGGTGCTTGTTATGCAGATGGATGGCTCCAACACCTCCCATGAGATGTGGATCATTGATGTTGGGCTCTTCGACATCGTTGAGGTTACCAATGTCATCTTGATGGCCCACTTGGCTCCCGTTACTACCGTTAACACTCATGCTTTCTGAAATGTTAACACTATCAACAGAACAAAACTAAAAATTAAATTTGTAAACTACCACTAAGAAGAACATAAACTCTATTAAACTAAAAAATCTTAAATGACACCACTCCTCGGCAGCGGCACCATTTTGATGCTTATCGTGACCAATGACACTAACCTACGGTACGAGTGTCTACGATCGTCGATAATATAGTAACCCAACTAAAGGTTGGGGTCATTTCCCAAGGGAGTGGTTTTGAGAATTAATAGAAAAATAAAATTTAGTTCTAATTAGTCGTAGCTAAAGATACTAACGAACAAAAACATTGTAAATTAAAGGGGGTGACACAAAAGTGTCAACTATCAATTGGGGGTTTTGTCACAAGTAGTAAAAATAGCAAAAGTAAACAAGAAACTCAAGTATGGGAGAAAGTTCTTGTGGTGTGACTGCAATACAAGTTGAGATAAATCGTTAGGTATATGCTTTCGATAGGAAATTTACAAGATAATAGTGACTAGGCTAAGCTTTAGATGGAAATTAGTTCCCTCTCGGGCAACTTACCCCATTTCAATTAGGTTCCTCACGACACCCACTTGCCGCATGAACACCAACCTATGCCTTACCCCACTTACCCTCTCGAGCTGAGTGTTAGGATATGGGACTAGGGTTCACCCGCTCGTGCTGAACCTCATGTCGACCCACTCCTTAGGCCATTAGTCTAGTGGTCTTGGGTTCGTGACCTCCCTCTTGGACAAGCCGAAAACACATGGGTGGTTTTGTATTTTCAACTACAAACCCATTAAATTAAACCACAACCACTAGGTGAAATCACCATTAAAATACATCTAACCTATTAGCAAGCAAGACCCAACAACAATATCAACACATATTTGCTAAATCACACCCCAAGAATATGGGTATTATTCCACACATCAAGAAATAACAAAATACACCTAAAATGATACTAAAATCAAATGGGTATAAGAAATTAAACCTTGATCTAAGCATAGGAAGAAGAATGGAGAAGACCCACTTCCAACTTGGGGAAGATGAAATCCTTCTCTTTTCAAGTCTCCCACAAAACCCTCTCCAAACTTAAGAGAAAATATCCCAAAAAGTACTATTCTATTCTGGAAATTAAAATAAATGTTCGACTCTCCTAAATATAATAATAAGTTTAGTATTTATAGACTGCATAAAATAGTTCTGGCAGATTTTTCTGCGAGGTTAGTCGAAGTCGTCGAATGACTCGGTGACTCGCCCTTCTTCTATTTCATAGTTGTTTCGTGCTTGCCTTCAGCATCTTCACGTTCTGGACCATTGGCGATATAGTACTGCTTCACGAAAATATTCAGCGAAGCTCCAACTGCTCCTTTCATCGCCTTTTGATCCTTCTTCTTCAGGGCTTCGCGCACTGGAACAAAGGAAGGAGTGAATCCCTTTGACAAATCACCAAGTATGCTTGGCGATGCTCAGGCTTCAGCTTTTTCGTTCTTTTCAGCCTCTTTGTTCCTTTTTGCGCCTAAGTGTCCATGCTTTCAATAAAACTTCAAATACCTGAAACTTAAGAGTTTTCATCAGATATTGAGACAAAATAAGCATTCGAGGACACTATTCTTATCAAAATAAAGCCCTAAATGAGTCCAATTTGTGGACTCATCACCTCCCCCATTAAGAAAAAGGAAAACAAACGAAGTCATATCGACTCCTGAGTGATGTTCTTGAAAGAAAATGGCCCACACACATTCACAAAGTTTCGAATGTGGTCCTGAGGGTCCTCATGAGCAAGTCCTCCAAAGAGACCCTTCATTTGCAAAAGTTGTAACATAGTAAAGGTCATATGAAACACCACATTGCCCAGAGTCGGAGGCAATCAAATAGAACCTGCACTTTCTAACAGATCTTCATTGACATCGTGCAAGTTCTCGATGTCATCGTTGTTCCCAAGTTGGCTGGCATTGCTCCCATTAACACTCATCTCTTTACTTGTTTTAGAGAAACTAATAAAGAACACAAATAAGTTGATTCAACTACCACAAAATCATTTCATGACTAAACTTAAATAAAAAAATTCTCAACACCACTCCCCGGCAGAGGCGCCATTTTTTAAAATGCTCAACTACACTTCATCTTATTCTAACTGCAGGTGGTCGCTAACAAGTATAAACCCAACTAAGAGTTGGGGTCAATCCCACAAGGAATGATACGTTAAAGAATTAAATTAAGAAGTAAAATGGTGTTCTAATCGTTTGTAGATGTAGACATTTTCGCAACAACAAAATAAATGACAAGGTTTTGGCAATTAATGTCAAATATGGGTAATTGGGTAACCAAATTACGATTACTAAAACCGGGAGGCAAACAAATAGAGACGGTTTCTTAGGAGTGTGATAAATTAAATGTCAATTTCGTGTAATGGGTGGTTATTACTTACTAAAAGTTGTTGAATATCAGAGGGTAGGCTAGGTTTTTGATGCAATAGTCATTTCTCAATCAACTATTGCGAATCAAGTGAAATCTTTTGAACCTCAACAAGCACAACACAGATTAACAACTCATTACCTTGATCAATCTAGATTTGTAAGATTGCATTCAGACCCACTTCCTCAAGCTAAGTCTGTAACAACACAATCACTACAATCATCAACTAACAGCTTAACTCTAACACTTCTTTCTCAGGCAAGTATAGTACTAAGCTAGAATTATATTTGCAACTACAATTCCTCAATTAAAACACAAAATATTAATTGAACCCACTTCAAATCAACAATAAAAATCAGTAAATAACAACACCCATTAACTCATTAATATTAAACTACATAATCATACCCCCAAGAATGGAGATTTTAGCCAAACATAATAAAGAACAAGAAATCATTACCAATGAAGTTTTCCATTAGGTTGGGTAGCAATCCACAAGTCTCCAAATGCTCAAATTGAAGCTAAAAGTCTCACAAACCCTAAATCTCTATTAAAAAATGTAAAAAAATGTTTTAGAATATTAAAGACCAAAAACTCAGAATTGGACAATGTGGGAACTCCTTTTCTTCTTTTGAAAATTGCATTTATACGTTCCTAGAATTTCAGCATCGGAGTCACTCGGCGAAGTAAGTCGGGCATCGTCAACCTGATCGGTGATGCGTTGAGTGCCCTTTTTATCATTTTCTTAGATTGGACTTTCACCATCTATTTTCTATAACTTTAGGCGATCGAGATTGACATCACAGATCTCTTGGGCGCATCGCCGAACTACTAATTTGCTCGCCAAGTTGGTCTTGTCCATAAGCGGGCATGCTGGAACATGGGCCGAGCTGAAGGTCCACTCAGCGACTCGCCGAGTGGCTTTGGTGAGTACCGGCCATGCTTTCTTTCAACCTTTTCAACTTTTTTGATCCTATTCGCATTGTAATGTCCTTGCCTTGATCTTTTTCCTTCATTACTGCATATTAACATTTCAATATCAATTATGAGCATAAAACAGGCATTTAGGACACTAATTCCTTGAATATTAAGCCCTAAATTAGTTGAAATCCTTGACACATCATTTACCATTCAGACCTTAGATTGCATGTTGAGAGCTTCCATGATCGATTTTATGGGTAATTGGGATGATCGCCTACCTCTCTTAGAGTTTGCATATAATAACAGTTTCTGTTCCAATATCCCAATGGCCCCTTATGAGGCACTATATGGGCATAGATGTAGGTCTCCGATTCGTTGGTTCGAAGTTGGTAAAACAGCCTTAATTAGGCTAGATTCGGTTTATGAGGCTATGGAGAAAGTTCAGCTCATCAAATATAGACTAAAGACAGCTCAGAGTCATCAAAATCCTATGCAGATGTGAGGAGAAGGGACTAAGAGTTTGAAATATATGACTGGTTTTTCTTAAGGTGCCACCCATGAAGGGGGTGATTGCATTTGACAAAAAAGGGAAACTCAGTCCCAGGTATATAGGTCCCTACAGAATACTGAAAAGGGTTGGTAATGTGGCTTGTGAGTTAGAGCTGCCAGCAGAATTAGCAACAGTTCATCTAGTCTTTCACATTTCCTTGTTGAAGAAGTGTGTAGGTGATTCGGCATTGATAGTACCTTTAGAAAGTGTGGGTATAAAGGATAGCCTCACATATGAGGATACTCCAGTCGAAACTCTTGACCGTCAGGTTCGTAGGTTAAGAAATAAGGAGGTCACTTCAATAAAGGTTTTATAGAGGACTCAGTCCGTAAAAGGAGCAACTTGAGAAGCAGAAGCAGCCATGATGGAAAATTATCCTCACCTTTTTCCGTTCGATTCAATTTCAACTCGAGGTATTAGTTCCTCTCCAGTTTCTAAGTTTACACATGTGTAATTTAGTTTGAGTATCTTGTTCCCTCAGTGATTCTTACATTTCAGCATATTTGCATGTTCATGGAACTCAAATCAGTTAGATACCAGTTTCTAGTTCTCAGTGGTAGGGATTTCAGCTCCTTCCCTCCAAACTCAGATTGTTTAGTCTTCATTTGAGAATGAATAATTCCAAGAGAGAGATATTGTAACACCTCAAACTTTGATAAAGGGATAAAAAGTAAAATGGGCAAGACCACAAACCCAAAATGGACCATGGACCCTTCACATCTCCCTAGACGGGTCGTTTGGGGGTCCACAACCCGTTAACGGCTCCGTGTTGACAATCCAGGACTCCACTGGTAAGGGGACGGCACCTTAGATGGTCTGTCTAGGGGTTTACGGCCAGTGAATGGCATCGTGAACCACCCTTCAGGGGCTTCGTAGGAGAGAGTCACCTAGATGTTGTTTTTGATGGCCTGTGGTGACTTTGACGGCCAGTCAATGGGTCCATAAAAGTCCCCACAATGAGGTTTATTCGAAGGTCACTGTAGAGGATCACTGATACCTAGACGGTCTGTGGAGCTTCACACAGACCGTTAAGTTGTCCCTGAAAGAGACTTATCAGACTTTGAGTTTTGAGTCACCTTCAATCTATCATATCATTCAACACAAAATGAATTAGGTGGCCCATGACCTATCTAATTAAATATATTTGAATCCTCTTTCCAACCCCACAAGGTTTGCCTAATTCCCAAAAATGAGTAAAAAGTAATGCTCATTTTAGCAAAGCCATGTCGGGAATTACAGCATGACGATCCACTACATGGGCTATCATGATTTAGACGGCCCGTCAAGCCCCTCGTAAAGGTCACTTCATCAGCTTTAGTTCACAGTCGTATTGTTCATTTCCCATGTTCGGTAATTAAACAACGTCATTTATACTTAAACTACGTCGTTTGATACTTAAACTACGTCGTTTTACTCAATCGAAGCCTAGTAATCTCGTCAGAAACTGCCAAACACCTTCTTTCTACTAAAACCATCTAACTTACAAAAGAAAGAAGAGAAAGAGGCGACAGTTTCTCCCAAGAACAAGAAAAGGTCTTCTTTATGTTCAGCCCCAAAATCCAAAGGATTTCTCCATAGTTTTTGTCAACATGTATATGGGATTTCACTAGTGGGTTCCTTTCACCCATTAGGTCCATGAATTCAGTCAATTCTTTAGTTTCTCCATAATTTTTTTAGACCTAGGATTCCTAAATCTAAGGGATCCATTGAAATTTAGTTGTTAATAGTTTTTATGTTATTGATTACATGTTTCTTTGGAGAATTAGGATAGTCTCATGTATAGAACTCAGAAAGCCTAGATTGTATTAATTATCAGTATTTCATGAATGAAACTTGCTAGGCAAATTAGTCAGGCAATCATGCTTCAGAATTCGAATACCATATATTTCAGTTCATGTATGTTGCATTCTCAAATAACTATCAATATTTTGAGTGACTCAGTATTTGAGCTGCATTTTAGCTATACATATTCAGTTAGGAGTAGACTTAGCACCGAGTTGGACTAGGGTGCAGTGTACCCTCATGTCCCAGAACTACGTGCAAGTGTAGGTTTATAACCCCCCTCTGTTGGGAATCATTTATAGTGGGCATGCTACAGTCATGCATTTATACACCTGACAAGGTATATTGGATCCTCTCGATGGGGCGTATAGATCGAACTCCACGTTTAGGTCTCGTGATTTATGTTGATTAACAGTATATCCCATAGTTAGATTCATGTTGCATCGACCATGTATTCAGCATTTAGTTCAGTATCTAGTTCAATATGATATATATTTCATTACATCTATTTCCATATTCAATTTTTTTTTATATTGTTCAGCTTAGTATATATCATGCATGCTCAGTACATTCAAAGTACTAACATATATTTTTGCACTGCATCATTGTATGATGTAGGTTTAGGCGCTCAACATCCATACCGCGCTTAACTCAATTTTAGTCCGTACTCAACAAATTCAGTGGTGAGTCCTCATCATCCTAGGGAATTTCTTTATGCTTTTAGTTTAGCCAGTTCGTTACTAGTTTTAGTATTTTTGAGTTAGTTTGGGACTTGTCCCAACAGCTCATCAGTATTAGAGGCTTTCAAACATAGAGTCAAACTCAGTTGTATTTGGAGTTAATTCACACTTGAACTCAGTTATATTCTCAAGTGAACTCTTTTAGATTTACTCACCTATCAGTTATGTTTTTGCTTACTTAGTATTTTTTTTGTATTCTTGAGATATTCTAGTTTGAAGGTTAGCTAAGGGTCATTTGTGATCATAGGACCCATGTTACATCTAGGGGATAGCCTCGGGATGTGACAGAAATATTGGAACAACTACTAGAAAGCAGTGAGGTGCAAAGTGGAAAAGGTTTGAATCAAAAACGAAGGCTTCAAAGGCCAGGTGACACTCGTTGGGGATCTCATTTTATAACATTGAATAACTTTGTTGTTTATTTTCATCTATGGCTCATGTGATTGATGCAATTAAATGTAGAGGTTCCAGTCCCAATGATAGATTGCAAGCAGGAGCTTTCTTGAGTATGATCAATGAATTTGAATTTGTTTTTTTTGCTTCTTTTGATGTTGAAAATATTGTTGATGTCAAATGAGCAGAGTGCAGCATTTTAGAGAAAGGAGCAAGATATTCTTAATTCCATGGTATTTCTTGACATTACTAAAAAGAGATTGCAATCATTAAGAGATGATGGGTTGGAATCTTTGATGAATAAAGTTTCTTTATTTTGTGATAAACATGAAATTTTGGTACATAAGATGGATGAATTTTATATTCCTGAAAAGTCAAAGTGTAGGTCTTGTAGTGTTACTTATTCACATAACTTATGTTGAGCTCTTTTATGCTATTATTGACTTGCAACTGCAAGAGTTTAATAAGGATTTTGATGTTGTGAGTGGTAACTTGCTTCTTGGTATGGAAAGCTTGAATTCAGTTAATATTTTTGCTTATTTTGATAAGGAAAAAATCATGGCATTGGCCAAACATTATTTAGATGAATTTGATTAACCAAATCTTCGAGATCTGAGTCAAACTTGGTACTTTCATAAAACATATGTGGCGTGGTGATCTTAGATTTTCTTATTTGAAATGAATTGGTCATTTGGTAGAAGCACTAGTTAATGCAAATCTCATATAGACTTATTCTCTTGTGTACCTACTTGTGAACTTGACCATGATTTTACCCGTTGCTACTGCAACTATTTTTGTAAACATAAGTAAGGATGCTATCATTGATCGTTTTCAGAATATGAAAACGCGTCAGTGTCAAATATGAATGGATGATCTATTTTTGTACACATACGTAACGATGCTATCATTGATCATTTTAGAATATGAAAATGTGTTGGTGTAACACCTTTGAAATAGGAACGTGAAATGGAAAATAGAAAAGGCTTCAGTTGAGTGCGGGTGCACATGTACGGGAGGATGTATGGTCCGTACAAGGTTTCATAGACCGTACAACCAACCGTGAAGAAGGGTGGACTTAAGATTCCCTTTACAAAGATGTTCATGGGACACGAAAGTGTCCATGACCCATCACCTCACCCGTGAAGTTGAACCCCAACACCCATGAAGGTTCACGGACACTTGGACGGTCCGTGAAGTCGTCCGTGAAAGGGACCCATTATTTTTTACGTTTTTGCTCAACTTCAAATGGTAATATATCTCAGCATAAAATTAATTAAGGTGCCCATCATATATCTAATTAAAGGTCTTTCAGTCCTCTTTCAAACGCCACCATGTTTGCCTCCTTTCAAGTTCGAAATAAAAATTTATGCCCGTTTTAGTGAAGCACTATCAGGCAGGTGAAGCTTGACGACCAACTAGATGACCCGTGAAGCGTTTCACAGACCGTGAAATCTTAAACGGATCGTGAAACCTCCCGTTTAAATCACCTTCTCAATTTTAAAAGTTGGGGTCGTTTTGGTCTTTACCCTATGCGTTTGGTATTTAAACTATATCATTTTAAACCCTATTTTAAGACTAAACCACGATATTTTACACCTAATTAAGGGATTAGAAAGTGTCAGATAATTCTTTTATGATCATTAACACTTCAACACATTAGAACAAGGTTCTAAGAGGAGAAAAGCAAGGGTTCAAGTATTTTACAAGGTTCGTCGATTTCGCCAAAGAACTTTGTTCTTCCAAGAATGTCAGGCTATTATAGTGTTGGACTAGTTCATCCTCACGCCCTTCATCTACTTTCAAATCAGTAAAAGAGTAATCTAGGATTCTCTCTTTAGATTTCCATATTCTTGAGCTGAGTTGATATAGATTTCTCAATTCTTGAGTTGTTGATTATTGAATTACCTATTTCTAATCATTGAATTTTCATACATTGTGTATTGTGATTATTTAGTTGATCATTCATGACTATTTTTCAACATGAACCTTATTCTTGAGTATTCAGTGAATTCTTATTGAGAATCTTTTAAGCAAAATATTATTGTTTAAACTGAGTTTTGAGGAAGTAAAAAGCAGTTTGAGAAAGAGTCACTAAAACATTTTAGGCCTACGGCCACACTAAATCTGGACAACGCTTGTAAAGTGTTGCCTAAAATATTTTTGGGGACACTTTAAAGTGTAGCCCAAGTTTTTAACTTTTAGCTTCGATAATATTGGCAACACTTGTAAAGTGTACTATTTAATGGTATAAGCCACACTTTATTAACATTGTTATAGTATGATATAATTGGCAACAACTATTTACATATATGGCCACACTTTTAAAGTGTCCTATTTTTATAATTGTAAAACAACACATTACAAATGTGGCCTTAAAGTTTTCACTAAAATATTATATTCCCTTCAACATTTTTAACTTTCCCTCCAATTTTTATTGGGAAAAAAAATAATTCATAAAATATTAAAACTTTCTTTTCCCCAAATCAGAAAAATTCCATCAAATTGAAGAACGCACTCTTCAGGCTTTTCTCTCCAAGTCTGAAGAACACGATTTCTATCAAACTTTCTCACAAATTTCTTGTTGAAGAGCTGAAGAGTTGTTCCGTCGTAGCACACGTTCTCGCTGAAGAGTTGTTCCGTCATAGCACACGTTCTTGTTGAAGAGCTGTTCCATCATAGCACACGTTCTCACCGAAGGTTACACCTCACTAAAAGATTTCTTGTTGAAAATTGAACAGAATGTTGCACGTGAGAAGAAGGTGTCTTAAAGCTTCATCACATTGAAAGGATTTAGTTGGAATAGGGTTTATCAGGTAAGAATTTCTATCATGAGAGTCTAAATTTTAGCTTTAGGGTTTTGATATTCTTGTGTTGTTGATATGATTTTTGTTGAATTTTGGGAGTCTAGCTCATTGTTGTATTACCCAAATGAGTTGAATCTTTGCCCTGAGCATTAACCACTAAATAAGTATAAATGGGTTGATTAGGGCTGATTCTTCACTTGAGAATTTCTTTTTTATTAGGCTTATAAGCTGATTGGGGCTGAAATCATCCATGATAGTGTAGGTTTTATGTAAATCTTATAAGTATTGTGTTTTTGTTGCTTCAACTTTATTAGTTTCTGGAATTGTTTATCTAGTCATGCTTTCCATTTTATTTAGATTTTTGATTTTTGCGTAATCAAGACACAACTTCTGATGCAAGTGTCTACGATCGTACAATAGTTTAGTAACCCAAGGGTTGGGATTGTTCCCAAGAGAGTGGTTTTGAGAATTAATAGAAAAATAAAATTAAGTTCTAACTAGTCGTAGCTAAAGACATTAACGATTAAAAATATTGTAAATTAAAGGGGGACACAAGAGTGACAATTAACAATGGGGTATTGTCACAAGTGAGTAAAAACAGCAAAATAAATAAGAATTTCAAAGTAATGAGAGGGAATCCTTGGGATGCGATGGAAATACGGGTTAAGATAGATTATTGGGTACATGTTTTCGATAGAAAATTCATAGAATATTTGTCACTAGGCTAAACTTTAAGGAGGATAAGTTCTCTCTCGAGCAACTTACCACGTTTCAAATGTGTTCCTCTCAGACACCCACTTTCCACATGAAGACCAGCCTACGCCTTAACCCACTAACTTTCTCGAGCTGAGTGTGTGGACATGGAACTAGGGTTCAGTCTCTTAAGCTGAATCTCATGTCGACTCAGTCACACTGGCCATCAATTTAGTAGTTTTAGTTTTACGACCTCTCTTGAGCAAGCCGAAAACACGTAAATAAACTTGTATTTGCAACTACAAATTTATTAAATTCATCCACAACTACTAAACGAAATCACAATTAAACTACGATTAAACTATCAGCAAGCAAAGACCTAACAATTATCTGAACCTATATTCGCTAAATCACACCCTAAGAATTGGGGTTTTAGCCACACATGTATAAAAGATAGAAATTTATACCAAATTGAGCTTGCATTTAAATGGGTATGAAGATTTAAGTCTTGATACCGGCCAAAACTGAAGAATCCAAGAGGCCCAAATCCAAATCTTGAAGATGAAACCCGTTGAAACTTCAAGTCTTCCAAACCCTCTCAAACTTAGAGAAAAAGTATCAAAAAGTACTATTCTATATGAGAATTATAATAATTGTTCGACTCTTAAAACTACAACTCTGACTAGTATTTATAGTTTTCATTGATTTATGTTGCAGCGGATCATTTAGTGTCGTTAGTTGGAATCACCAATCAACTCGGTGATTCGCCTTTTGGTGTAGTTCATCGCCGTCTTGCACCATCGGTCAGCATCGTTGTGCTCTGGGTCATTGGGAGACATAGTACTGCTTCACAGAACTTCTCGACGATGCGCCAACTGCTCGCTTTTTCCACTGACTTGATCCTTTCCTTCAGGGCTTAGCACATTGGAATAAAAGGCGAAGTAAGACCCTTCGGCGACTCGCCAAGTAGACTCGGCGATCCTTCGGCCTTCATTTCTTCGTTCTTTTCAGCCTCTTCATTCCTTTTTGCGACGTAGTGTCCATGCTTTCCTTCAAACTTCAAATACCTGAAACTAAAGTATTTTCATCAGATATTGAGATAAAATAAGCATTTGAGGACACAATTTCTATTAAAATATAGCCATAAATGAGTCCAATTTGTGAACTCAGAAACACCCCCAACTTAAACTTTTGCTTGTCCTCAAGCAAACTCAAGTTCAGACATTCAAAAAGGGTGTCTCGAACAGTGCTACACTAGACTCAATCATGAATGCACACAACAAGACTCAATTTACTTATGCAAAGATCAAATGTGCACTCAAAGATTCAAGTTGTGACTCACCAATATCACAGAACCTCACAATACTTGCTGCAAATACAAGTTCAAGCTCAACCAAAGTGTTCAAAAGCCCTCACACAAGGAATGATTCCATATTCACACAATGGTTTGTTGTTTAACACTTCAAAATTAGATACAATGCTCACACTCACAAAGATGAACACAATGTATGCTTTCACCCATAGGTTTGCTCGTATTTTCCGATCAACATTTGTTTCAGCTCACTCAAGATCAAAAAGGTCTTGTCAAGGCTTGTAATGGGGCTGAGTGCAAAGGTATGGTCATTTAGGTTCAGTGACTTTCATCCTCATGAAATGCGGTGTTCACAACACCTCATTTCCTTTTCCTTCATCATTCTCTTTAGTGCTCATAAGTCCCCCATTATTCACCTTCCATGGATTGTTTGGGAACCCCATCTCTTTTGTACTTTATTCCACAACTTTCTTTTTCTTTCTCTTTTTATTTTTCTCTTTTTTTTTATATGGAAGGGTTCCATTTTTCTCAACACCATGGGTTAAAGGAGACTTTCCTTGCACTTCTTGACTTTCCCTTATCTTTTCACCACACCCCCAATTTAGGCTTTTAGCGTAAGTTGGTTATTCAATTAACCACAATTCAAGAGGATTATAGGTAGTGGATAAAGAAAGGTTATGATTTCATCAAGTTTTTTCCAAAGAAAGGTAAGGCTCAAGGGGTCACAAAAGAATTATATGTCAAATTGGCTCACACTCTTAGAAGTTGCCTAAGATCACATCAAGATATAGCATCACTTAGTTGACCAGACCAATGGGGCAAATTCTAGGATCTATCATGCATGGTTCAAAGTAAGCTCATAACACTAGGCATTGACACTACAGTCAAACAAGACTCCACACTTTTGCTAGTGTGCAAAGATCATCACAAGAGAATCGATTTGATAAATGGCTAATCAAAATGAGATGCAAAGAGTTCACATATTGTCTATACAGCTTCATTTGGTCTCATCGTAGTCGTACATTCATGTTCGTTCGATTGTAAGCACTATTCATATCATCAATATTTATAGGAACCGAGACTTAAATTTTGCAAAAGAACAGCCACATTTAACACACGAGAGGTGGTAAAAAAATTTGGACGAATCAAAAATCATTTTGCAATTTAAAACAAAAAGAACCACAACCTCAAACATCCATAGGAAGCAGTATTTAACATAATTTAAGCACAAAGCCCAAGTATACACAACATACGAACATCAAATAGCACACAAAGGTGGGCCTCACCCCACCACAAATAAAAGCAATTTATCCTCAAATGAAATTAACACAGAATATTCAGAATGTAAATTAAAGGAAGACAGAGAGGGAGGTAAAGAAGGGATCATGACTAAGCAGCCGCTCCATCTGCCAGGGCATCAGTGCCCGGAGTGTTTTCATTCTTCTTCTAGTTCTCTTTTTCTTTTCGCACTGCTTTAACTTCTGCAGCGATATTAGCCTCAATCATATTGTCCAACTCATGAGCTGCCACAAAGAGGTGTATCGCATTGCTGAACCCTCGAGGCCACGAAGGGACATTAGGGTCGATGGGCATCCTCCTCCTCGAACTGGCTGTCTTGTTCTTGCTCCTTGCAGTTCTTCTGAATTTTTGTGCTCTTATGTGTCTGGGTGGCATTTTTCTTCCTGCAACTTTTGGTCTGGCCATGTCTACAAAGTCTTGAGATAATGTTAGAACATATTTGAAAACCAAAACAAAGACATACAGCTGCAGAAAGACTAGATAGTCCATTCGGCGTGCAACTGAATATGTTCGGCGAGCCACAAACAATCCGCCGAAGGTCATAGTACAGAATGAGTTAAGGGTGCAGACAAAGGGCGAATAAGAAAACTTTCGGCGAGTCGATAAGTGCTCTTGGCGACCTCATACTTCTTGCCGAAAGTTACAAACGCCACAACAAATAAAGCATGATTATAAGGGCAAGATAAGGGAATTAGGCGAATCACGGAATAGTTCGATGAGCTCGTCACAGCTTGTCAAATGACCCAACATGCCTACTTTTGACCCAACCTCACAAAATCTGCCCCGCAACCCCCGAAAACAAAATCAAAGCATGCACCAACACAATTAAGGTAGGATACATAACACCCAAACACATCCCCTCGAATTTTAATCCAGTTTTAAGGCATGCAATTACGAGAATTCAACAGTCACAACTACCCAGGGAAGGATATCAAATTAAATCATGCATGTAAATAATCTAATCCTCTCAGGGAGGTGTAGAACACTTCAACCAGATCGTTCTATTACAAATGAGTATAGTTTATGATAAATTAAACTTGGGAATAGAGAACTAACCTTTTGTGTCGCTAAGGAGAGGATTGAAATGCTAAGAAGCATTGTAATCCAAGTCCGAACACAATTCAACAACTAAAATGCTCTAAAAGTGCAAGAAATGTAGAAACTTGAGTGCAGGTGTGAGTTTGGACAGATAAAAAGTGAGGGAAAGTGAATGAAGTTGAAACTTTTAAACCTTTGGCTTGCAAAAATAGTCCAATTTTTGCCCACTCGGTACATTAGTCAAGCTCGCCTACTCACTCGCTGGAACGCTGACTAATTAGTTTCTTCGCCGAAATTTACAGAACCTCTGGTTTACGGGGGGATCCAAACGGCGATTTCTATCGTGATCGCCGACATGGTTGGCGATTCACTAATAATTTCCAAATCTCACCAATTTTTACAGACTCCAATGTTGATGTTGTCTTGAGTCAAATGGCGGATAAGGTCGGATTCGCCGACTCTTTCGGCGACTCACCGACTGGATTTATTGCTTGCCAATTTGTACTTTTCGTTCACTCTCCATACTTCCATCTGAACAATCAATACACCATTATTTTATCAAAGTAAAAGAAAGTAATAAATAGTTTTGGGTTGCCTCCCAAACATCGCCTTAGTTAACGTCGTGGCACGACGCAGCAGCGCCTTCAAGCGTCTTCCAAATACACTACTTCAACCAAAGAAATATCTTGACAATCCCCAAAATATAATTTCAGACGTTGACCATTCACTTTAAATGGAGGTCTTTCCTGATCTTCAACTTCTATGGAAAAATTGGTGAACACTCGTGTTACTCTAAAAGGTCTCGACCATTTGGATTTGAGATTTTCGGGAAAGAGTCTAAGTCGAGAGTTGTATAACAAAACCCAATCTCCTACCTTGAAGTCCCATTTGAGTATACGAGCATCATCCCATTTCTTCATCTTCTCTTTGTAGATGGTTGAACTTACATACGATCTGAATCTAAATTCATCCACTTCGTTGAACTACTCTACCCTCTCCCTTGATGTTTTTGACCAGTCCAAATTTAAAGTTTTCAATGCGCACAATACTTTGTGTTCTAGCTCGATGGGCAAATGACAAGCCTTACCATAAACCAACTGATATGGAGACATACCAATAGGTGTTTTGTAAGCGGTCCGATATGCCCATAGTGCATCATCAAGTTTCCTAGACCAGTCAGTTCTATTGCCATTTACTGTCTTTACCAAGATGCTTTTGATTTCCCAATTTGACACTTCAACTTGGCCACTTATTTGGGGATTATATGGGGTTTCTACCTTGTATTTCACCCCATATTTTCTCAGTGCCATTGAAAACCACCTATTGCAAAAGTGGGACCCCGCATCGCTAATGATTGCCCTAGGAGTGCCAAATCTTGCGAAGATGTAGCATTTCTGAAACTGGACAACAGTTTTTCCTTCATTGTTTGGAAGTGCGATAGCTTCCACCCATTTGGAGACATAATCTACCGCCACCAAGATAAATTTATTTCTAAATGAACTCACAAATGGACCCATGAAATCGATCCCTCATACATTGAATAGCTCGACTTCCAAAATAGGAATGAGAGGCAACCCGTGCCTTCTAGACACTCCGCCTTGCTGCTAATATTGAAAGCATTTCTTCGCAAATTCATGTGCATCCTTGTATATGGATGGCTAGTAATAACCACTTTGGAGGACTTTAGCGGCAGTGCGAATACAACTATGGTGACCTCCTACTGGAGATGCATGACAAGCATGGAGAATTTCTATCGCTTCTTCTTTCGGAACACACCTCCTAATAACATGGTCAGCACATTCTCGAAACAAGTGTGGTTCATCCCAAAGTACTTTTTAATGTCGAACATGAATCTTTTTTGTTGGTAAAAGGTCATCTCATCCGGTATCAATCTACACACAATGTAATTTGCAAAATCTGCATACCATGGTGTAGGTTTGAGAGATATAGCAAATACATGTTCGTCGGGGAAGGAGTCATCTATGTCGACATCACGCTCGGCATCTTTCCTTCCTTCCAACCTCGATAAGTGGTCGGCCACTTGATTTTCGCAACCTTTTCGATCTTTTACCTCAAAATTGAACTCTTGTAATAGTAGCACCCACCTTATCAATCTTGGTTTTGCATCTTTCTTCGCCATCAAGTAGCGGATTGCATCACAATCAGTGTGTACTATTACTTTGGTGCCTAGCAAGTATGCTCGAAACTTTTCAAATGAATAGACCACTGCAAGCAACTCTTGTTCAGTGATTGTATAATTTCGTTGGGCACTATTCAAAGATTTGATTGCATAATAAATTGGGTGAAATAGTTTGTTGCGCTTTTTCCCCAACGCTACTCCCAATTCCATACCACCAGCATCACACATTACTTTGAAAGATTTGGACCAATCAGGACTGACGATAATTGGGGTGGATACTAATTTTTCTTTCAAACACTTAAATGCGGCCATACAAGCATTATCAAAATAGAACTTCACTTCCTTCTTGAGGAGTTTGCATAGTGGATGTGCAATCTTTGAGAAGTTTTTAATGAACCTTCGGTAGAAACCTGCATGCCCCAAGAAGCTGCAAATACCCTTTACTGAAATCGGCGGGGGTAGTTTCTCAATTACCTCAATTTTTACCTTATCAATTCTAGCCCTTATTGTGACACCTTGTGCCCTAGATTAATACCTTCCTTCACCATGAAATGACATTTCTCCCAATTTAGGACCAGGTTCGTTTCCACGCATCTTTGAAGCATTTGCCCTAAGTGTATTAAGGACTCTTCAAACGTATCCCCTACTATTGAAAAGTCATCCATAAATACTTCCATAGAGTCTTCGACCATATCTACAAAGATAGACAATATGCAACGTTGAAATGTGGCTGGGGCATTACATAGTCCGAATGGCATTCTTTTGAATGCAAATGTTCCATAAGGGCAAGTGAAAGTGGTTTTTTCTTGGTCTTCCGGCGCAATAGAGATTTGATTGTAACCAGAGTACCTATCCAAAAAAATACCACCCTCTTTCTGATAATCGGTCAAGCATCTAGTCCATAAAATGCATTGGAAAATGGTCTTTCTCAGTCCATGAGTTAAGCTTTCGATAGTCCATGAACACTCTCCACCCAGTCACTGGTCTTGTTGGAACAAGTTCTCCTTTTGCATTAGGGACTACTGTTATACCTCCTTTTTTCGGTACACATTGCACCGGACTTACCTACTTACTATCTGCAATAGGATAGATCACTCCCGCATCTAGCCACTTGATGATCTCCTTTTTCACCACCTTTTGCATTTGAGGGTTCAATCTCCGTTGATGCTCCACACTAGGTTTACATTCACTGTCAAGCCGAATCTTGTGAGTACAGATGCCAGGAGGGATTTCTACTATATCGGCTGTTATCCATCCAATAGCTTTTATATGCTTCCACAGTACTTCAATGAGCAATTTCACTTGCCTTTCAAGCAAATCGGCTGTGATAATCATGGGTAAAGTATTATTGGCTCCTAAGAAGGCATAATTGAGATGAGAGGGTATGGCTTTTAACTCCAAAGTCGGTGGTTCTTCTGTTGATGACTTTGCAGAAGGACTTTCTCTATTTTTCAGGTCGATATCCAACTTGATTGGATTCCTTGAATATACTCCTAACTCTGATAAGGTAGCTACCACTTCCTCATAGCCTTGAAGTTCAGATTCATCATAAATGGCAAGTATAGATTCAAGGGGTTCATTCTTGCGCATTAAATGGCTCACACTTGCCACTGCCTCATCTATATCATCCTCAATAGATACCACACGGATATTACTTGGTTGCTTCATGGATTTACAGATATTGAAGATCACCTCATCATCGTTCACACGGAACTTCAATTTCCCACTTTCGACATCCACCAATACTCTCCCGGTAGCTTAGAATGGCTTTCCCAAAATAATGGGGATTTCAGCATCGATCTCACAATCTAGAATCACAAAATCAGCCGGAAAGATTAACCGATCTACTTTTACCAATTTGTCATAGACTATCCCCACTGGGTGCTTGATTGATCGATCCTCCATAAGGAGTCTCATTGTGGTTGCCTTTGGTTCTCCCAAACCAAGTTGCTTGTATATTGCATAGGGCATCAAGTTAATGCTTGATCCTAAATCGTACAAAGCTTTAGCGAATTGGAGCATACCAATTATGCATGGGATTGTGAATGCCCCAGGATCTTCTCTCTTAGTGATTGACTCATTTGTCATAATTGCGCTACAACTATGGGGCACCTCAATCGTTTCATACTCCAAGCTCTGTCTCTTTGTAACTAGCTCTTTCATGAATTTGGTGTATCTTGGCATTTCCAACAATGCTTCCACCAGAGGAAGGTTAATTGATAAGTTCTTGAATACTGACAAAAGAAATTTGAACTTCTCATCTTTATTCTTTTTTTTCAAACATTGAGGAAATGGTGGAGGTATTTTGGGTAAGGGTGCATGACTTTTGGAACTTGAACATGTTGCTCTACATCCTCATGTGGTTCGTTGGCAAGGTTTTATGGAATAGAAAATTCTAGTTCCTCTATACCCTGGCTTTCTTCCTACATTCGAGGGTCCTCATACTCCATCACATTCCTTTTTGCCATCTTTCCACTACGGGTAACTACAGCCAGCCCTCTTTCATTATCTTCTATCAGTGTCCTGGATATTAATTGAGCTGATAATAGACTCAATTGACAGCGTTTTGATGGCATTAGCGTGAGAATTCACTTTACTGTTTAATGATGAAGAGTCATCTCTCATCCCTTTTAGCAAATCATCAGAGCCCTCAACTTTATCAAGTATGTGTGACAATAGATCATTTACCCGAGGACTACTTGCACTCCCTTTTGATTTTGGGCTTTCACTCAATTGAGTATGTTCTTCCTCATGGTCATCTTGCTTAGCCCAATCGTGGCAATATCTCATTGGTTATTCACTCCTATAATGGTTCCAACCTTGATTTCCACCCCGTTGTTGATAGCATGGGTGGAAGCCCTCCTCATATCTTATGGAGTTTCAACCTTGATTCTCCCCCGTCTTAAGTAACCAGAAGAAGAACCCTCATCAACTTGAAATACTCATACGTCCCATTCATGTGCTCTTGTATCACTTCCATTTGAGACGACATCTTTTTTATGTTTTCGTCCCTCTACCTTTCTTTATCTAGTTGTTCTTGTATTAATCTGAAGCACAGTGGGGAAACTTGGTCATCTTTTGGTTACCATGCTTGATTTACTCTAGTCATGCCAACTAGGAGGAATGAGGCTACTTCAAATGACTGTAACATTATTCCTCCTTGCACCAGCTGATCAGCTATCCCTTTATTAACCGAATCTAGACTACGGTAAAAGTATTGGAGCAATAACTCACTCGGCAGTCCATGCGTTGGACATTTTCGCAAAAATCTCTTAAATCTTGTCCATGATTCATGAATTATTTTTCCCTCCTTTTGATTAAAATTTTGAATGTCGTCTCTTAGTTTCATCATCTTTTATGGAAGGAAGAATTTTTCATGAAAAGTTGTAACCAGCTCCTCCCATGACTTGATGGAGTTCTTTGGAAGCTCGACCAACCACTTAGTGGCTCCCCCGGTTAATGATAATGGAAATAAGTGAAGCCTTATGAAATCTTGGGATAGATTCTTGAATGACAGAGGAGTGCA
Source organism: Solanum gracilifrons (assembly GCA_029582605.1). Taxonomy (NCBI): domain Eukaryota; kingdom Viridiplantae; phylum Streptophyta; class Magnoliopsida; order Solanales; family Solanaceae; genus Solanum; species Solanum gracilifrons. The sequence continues at coordinate 92,951 of JAJOOH010000905.1, forward strand.
CACTTCTATGAAGCTTCGTATATGTTCATACGAATCTTCATGCTCTAACCCTCCATATAAACCTCTTGAATGTATGAGATAGAGTGTTGTGCTAGTAACTTCAAATGTTGCACTTCTGTCTGCTTGTGGCATGCAAAATGCACCCATCTCACCCACTTGGGTAGGGTTGTACACACTATTAATATCATCAATATCGTCTTGATGAAAAGCATAACCCGTTGGATGGCCTGCTTGGCAACTATTTTCGTCGTTCACACTCATATGTCTGTTGAAACACACAAACACTCAAAACAAAATTGAAAATTAGGTGAGTAGACTACAACTAAGAACAAAAATTCTACTAATCTAAGAATTCTCAAGTAACACCATTCCCCGGCAGCGGCGCCATTTTGATGTTTGCGTAATCAAGACATAACTTTCGATGCAAGTGTCTACGATCGTACAATAGTTTTGTAACCCAACCAAACGTTGGGATCGTTCCCAAGAGAGTGGTTTTTAGAATTAATAGGAAAAAAAAATTAAGTTCTAACTAGTCGTAGCTAAAGACTTTAACTATTAAAAACATTGTAAATTAAAGGGGGACACAAGAGTGTCAATTAACGATGGGGTTTAGTCACTAGTGAGTAAAAACAGTAAAATAAACAAAGATTTCTAAGTAATGAGAGGGGATCCTTGGGGTGTGATGGGAATACGTGTTAAGCTAGATTATTGGGTACATTCTTTCAATAGAAGATTCATAGAATAATTGTGACTAGGCTAAACTTTAAGGAGGATAAGCTCTCTCTCTCGCAACTTACCCCGTTTCAAATGTGTTCATCTCGAACACCCACTTGCTAATTGAAGAACAGTCTACCCTTTAACCCACTTACTCTCTCGAGCTGAGTGTCTAGACATGGGACTAGGGTTCACTCTCTCGAGCTGAATCTCGTGTCGACCAACTCACACTGGCCATCAATTTAGTAGTTTTAGTTTTACGGCCTCTCTCTCGAGCAAGAAAAAAGCACATTAATAAACTTGTATTTGCAACTATAAATTAATTAAATTCATCCACAACTACTAAACGAAATCACAATTAAACTACGATTAATCTATCAGCAAGCAAAGACCTAACAATTATCTTAACCCATATTCGTTAAATCACAACCCAAGAATTGGGGTTTTTAGCCACACATGTATAAGAGATAGAAATTTATACCAAATTGAGCTTGCATTCAAATGGGTATGAAGATTTAAGTCTTGATACAGGCCAAAATTAAAGAATCCAAGAGGCCCAAATCCAAATCTTGAAGATGAAACCCTTTGGAACTTCGAGTCTTCAAAACCCTCTCAAACTTAGAGAAAAAGTATCAAAAAGTACTATTCTATATGAGAATTATAATAATTGTTCGACTCTTAAAACTACAACTCTAACTAGTATTTATAGTTTTCATTGATTTATGCTGCAGCGGAACATTCGGTGTCGTTAGTTGGAATCGCCGATCAACTCGGCGATTCGCCTTTTGGTGTAGTTCATCGCCATCTTGCACCATCCTTCAGCATCGTTGTGCTCTGGGTGATTGGGCGACATGGAACTGCTTCACAGAACCTCTCAGCGATGTGCCGACTGCTCTTTTTTTCCACCGACTTGATCCTTTACTTCAAGGCTCAGCACACTGGAATAAAAGACGAAGTAAGACCCTTCGGCGACTTGTCAAGTAGACTCGGCGATCCTCAGGCCTTCATTTCTTCGTTCTTTTCAGCCTCTTCGTTCCTTTTTGCGATGTAGTGTCCATGCTTTCCTTCAAACATCAAATACCTGAAACTTAAGTGTTTTTATCAGATATTGATATAAAATAAGCATTTGATGACACAATTTCTATTAAAATATAGCCCTAAATGAGTCCAATTCGTGGACTCGTCAATTTTAGGGTGCAGTGATTAAGTTAGTTATATCCTCTATTTGTTAGTAAACGTTTGATAGCTTGTTCTAACTTGCATATCAATAAATGAATGGCTAAGCATTCTATTGTGCGTGTGAGTTTATTTTCTCAAATCCTTGGCAATTTGTTGTTATCATTTTTTAACTTGTTATCTGCCGATGTTCTTGGTGGTATCATGTTGTTAGGGTCGTTATTACTGAGTTCTCTTTTATGGCTTTAAGCCAACATAGTTTTGTTACTTTAAAAATATTATTTACTATGATTTGGACTCTTTACATGACAATAATTAGGTTGTTGGTTTGACTTGATTTTATTCTTGATTAGGTTCTTATCTTATTCTCGTTTTCCTACGCATGAACACTCTCCCATTGAGTCCAATTTGAACTCCCATCTCTTGCATATTCTCTTCTTGAGTCAACCCCCAAACGGTGAAAAGGAAGCTAATAGTATTGACTAGAAAGGATTCTATCCGTAAGAAACAAGGAAACCATAACAGTCAAGACTAAGTTACTAAGATAGTAGGCTTACCTCAAGTTTGTTGACAGTTTTTGCATATGAATGTAGATTATGCTATTAATACTGCTTGTTAATCCAGATAATTGTTTAAAGCTTCTTTATGAGACGGCACAGTTGTGGAGTAATGGATTATTTCAAATCAGAGCTTCATTTAGATGTAATGGGGTCAGCCAGTCAAGTATAGTCTATTTCTTTGCCTTCGAATTTAGATGAATTCTAACTAGTGTATGTAGCATCAAATGTCCTCTTAAGAGAAGTGATTCAAAATGAACCATGTCTTTGTTATGAAGGATTAGAAATGATAAAACTGGGTAAACAAGATAACTCACTTGGTTATCTTTAATCAAGAGAGTTTTGAATCCTCGTTCTTGCTTGTGTTGATTTTCTTTGAAAGCTAAATGGTGTTGTTTGAATGAAAAAGTTGGCAATAAGTAAAAGAGTTTAATTTAAAATGTTATCTTGATTAACTTTAGTCATTTCTACTCTACATGTGAAAGTTAAATGATGTTTTTCCAACTTGCTTGTTTTAGATCTGATTCAACTTGTCTGCTTTATATCTGATTTCAACTTTATCCTTAAAATCTGATTCAACTTTCCTGGTTTAGATTGTGTTAATAGTTTGTCTTCCTAATTTTAGAACTTGGAAGGCAACATAACACTTGAAGTAAAATCAATGAACTCTTTTTAAAATCAGGTTTCCAGTAAACCTCACAGGACTCTATTAAGCCTTGAACACTTCTAGAGTCTTGAAAATTTTCACAACTTCTTCTTATTCACAGTCCTTCTATAAGTAATATTTCACCCTTCAGGATCCCAGATTATAGCTAATTTTGCTTCAGGTCAAGGAAAACGTAGAATGAATAAACTCTACGAAACTTTAAGATTTTTGGTGTGATCGACTATCTATTATAGGATCATTGTAATGTTTGCTTGAATGTTTAAACATGGTAGTAGATGTTTTATACTTCTCTGATTGAGTGTGCACAAGAATAAGATTTTAAATTTTGGACTTAGTTTAAAAAGCTCTAAAAGATTTTCACACTATATTGTACTTTTGGTCTTCTAAATAAAGTGTTTGAACTTCTTTAAAATGTTGTTTACAGCTTGAACCTGATTCTGGATAGAATTTTTTAATCTTGATTAGTTCATTTAAATTCCTTAGAGTTATAGAGACGGTGAAAGTAAGCTCAAGCTTGACCATTCGTAGGACTATGTTCTGTTTTTCTTGAATATATTGAATTCCCTGTAATTCTTACTATTCTTAGGATGGTTTGATTGTCAACCTTTTTTTATTTTGTTAAAACTTCTATTTGACTAAGGTTGTTAATTTTATGTGGTTAGATAACACTTGGAAGTAAATTAAGTAAAGGAAAGTAGCATGAGCTACAAAATTAAGGAAATTGAAACAAGTTTTGAGTATTCATTTCACTAAAGTGTATAACTGATTAGTTTCCTATGTAAATCGTGCAAAACGAATTTGGTGATGAGTAGTTGAATTCACTCATACAACTTTAACTTTTAATCATTTGAATTTCATTTGTTTACTTTCTTTCTTAATTGTGTCTATCCTATTAATTATACTTATTTTTCCTTGGAAGTATAATCAACATTCAAAAATATTTGTGGAGGATTCAAGGTTTGATTTGGCATAGCACAAGTGCCATGACTAGGTAAGAAACTTTTATCATCTCATAACACATGATTTTGATAACTTACTCGTGACTTTTAAAACTTATTTGTGAAGTAGTTCATGATTTAATGATTATTACTGAAATATTAAATATTAATATCTTCTTCAAGTAATTTAAATCTCTCATCCAAGGATTGAATGGATTTAGCAAGGTATAGCAAAGTGTCTATTGATGGTGTTGAATAATTCCTAGATTTTGCTTACTTTTATGGAGATCCTCAATGAGAGGAAATTCAGTGTCCATGTGCAAAATGTTGTAATATTCATTGGACTCGAAGGAACGTAGTGTATGATAATCTAATATGCTATGGATTTGTTAAAGGTTATACTAGATGGATCAATCATGGGGAATGCGATATCAAGTTGAATGTTGACGATGATATGGTTTACTCACGTGATGATATTGATGGGTTGTTGAATGATCAATTTAGAGATGTTGCACGGGCTAAAGGAGTTTATGATGGTCCAAATGAAGATGCCAAGAAATTCTATAACTTAGTTGAAGAGGCAAGCCAAGAATTATATCCTGGTTGTACAGGATTCTCTAAATTATCATTCACACTTCGTTTATATTTGTTGAAGTGTCTACATGGATGGAATAATGAATCGTTCACTTCTCTTTTAGAATTATTAAAAGAGGCGATGCCCGAGTTGAACATCCCTCCGTCTTACAATAAAACAAAGTCTATGGTTAAGAATCTCGGTCTTTATTATGTGAAAATTGATGCATGTCCCAATGATTGCATGTTGTTCAGGAATGATTATAAGGATGATGAATTTTGTCATACTTGTGGAGCTTCCTGATATATTCAATCTCCTGAAGTTGATAGTGAGTTTGAGCCTTCAAAAAAACCACATCGAGTTTCATCAAAGACTTTGAGACACTTTCCATTAATTCCTAGACTCAAAAGGCTATTTATGTGCTCCAAGACGATGAATTCTTTGAGGTGGCATGACGAGGAGCGTTCTAAAGATAGAAAGTTAAGGTATCCTGCTGATGGTCAAGCATGGAAAGATTTCGAAAGGTTGCATCCAAATTTCGCACTAGATTCTCTCAATGTGAGACTTGGCTTGGCAAGTGATGGGTTCAATCCATTTTGAACCATGAGTATATCACATAGCACATGGCCAGTTATGTTGATGGTGTATAATATGTCGCCTTAGATGTGCATGAAATCTGAATATTGTATACTTTCTTTACTTACACATGGGCCGCGATCACTTGGAAATAACATTGATATTTACTTAAAACCATTGATTGATGAGTTAAAATTATTGTGGGATTCTAGGGTTGAAACATATGATGCTTCAACAAATCAAACTTTTCAAATGCGGGCAACTCTTATATGGACAATAAATGACTTTCAAGCATATGCTATGTTATTTGGTTGGAGTACAAAAAGAACGTTTTGTACTGATCCGTGTTCCCCTGTTCTTTGGCCTGAAGTGGACTTGGAGTTGGCATTGATGTACTGATTCGTTCCTTTGTGCGATTGTGACTCTGTTTTGTGAGAATTAGGTGTGTCATTTTTCCCTTTTTCCACCTTGAGATTGTTGTGAGGTGTTCCACCAGGTGATGGGAAGAATCCCCAGTGAATGATTCTTCACGAATCAGGTCCGAGCAATGTCTTAGCTTTGAGGAGTCTTGATTTTGGTGCTTGGTTTGTGCTATGTTCTTTTTCATACGGTGTGTAAATATTTAATTGTAAGAGCTGATTTTTATTATGAAGCATCAAAAGATGAAAACATTGAACATGATTTCTATCTAATGTTTGCTTTGTTGTACATGGTTTGTTTTGATTTTTAATTTCATTTTAAATGTATAGGGAAATGGAGGTTATCAAATTTGAAGGATCGCCAAAAGTCAATTTGATTTCATTGAAGTGGATGATGAAGATTTTTTGAACTATTGTAAAAGGTTGAATACATTATATATGATTTTGTGAAATATATTCATTGCTAGAATATATTGAACTATTGTAAGAGTTTTTGAACTATTCTACACATATTTAAATTTTGCTTTATAAGTATGTGTATGTACACAAGACATGTTATCTTTTGAAGTTTATTGCAAATCTATATATTTGAATTACTTATTAGCTAATTTAATGCTTGAAATTATTTATTGTAAAAAAATATTGTTATATTTTAATTAGAAATTGTGGCATATAATATTTTATATCCAAAATAATATTACCACACTTAAAAGTGTAGCCATAGGACTGTCAATTGTGTGGCGTATTCAATGTAAATTGTGTTATGCACTTGGCCAAGGACTACACTTCAAAGTGTTGTCATACATAAGATAGAAACGGCGATGCTTTAAAATCGTGGGCAATAAGTAAGCAAAGTCCACGCTTGAAAGAGTAGTTGTATGAGATAGAAATGTTGCTATATGAGGTACTGCAAAACGTGACCTTTTTGCCTTTTAGGCTACGCTTTTAAGTGTAGCTGATAAAGCAACACTTGAAAAATGTCGCCTAAACTCTAAGGTTACTCTTCTTTTGGCCACCCTTGAAAAAGTGTGGCTTAAAGTCAAAAAGTATGGCCTTTTAACAAAGGCCACACTTTTTCATAGTTTAGGCCACACTTTTCTAGGATGGTTGTAGACATAAAATGTTGTAGAGTGTAAGAGAACTAAGTATTTCCCAAATGTTTTATTATTAACTGAAGAAAAATAGTAGACTTTTTTTGAGAAAAGTTGAAAGAGTTTTTAGAAATATTAAGTACATAGTAGTTACCTCTTAAGGATGCCCCTTTTGTGTAATTATTTCAACCCAGAATGTATTTTTACATTAAATTATTGGCATTCGATCAGTTTATACTTTGTCCATAATTTTTCACATTTATTTGTATATCAATTTTTGTAGTGAATAAAAGGTTAGACATTGTTTTCAATATATCACGTTGGATGTTGATGTAAAACTTTATTTCTTAATATGAAGATTTGAGTTATTTATTCAAAGTTCTAAAATATTCTTATTAAAAAGTAGATTGTTCTTCTTTTAATTTCTTACTTTTTTAAATTAGAATGTTCAATATTGGTTAAAGTGAAATGAAATAATAAAATTCACTATTAAAATTTATTGGGGCCTCAATATTTTGGAGACCTAAACAGGGGCTTTGCTAACCTTATCCTTGAGTCACTCCTAGCCTTACCCTTAAGCCACTCTTAGTGGTCCCCCCCCCCCCTCCCCTCTACCCCCTTATCTTCAAATCTTGGGTTAGCCTCTGATTATATGTATGACACATCTTACATATCAAAATGTATTACAATCATATTAAAAAGGGATTTCATTCTATGAATAGTTTACATGTCAAAATGTGTGTTTTCTATATGTATTCAACTCAAAATGTTTGTTAAAAGAATCACATCATATTCACAACAAAAAATCATTCTCTGTCAGATTTGTTTCAAAATACAAATTTCCATCTACTTATAGTGCCACTGTGCTTCAAAGTAAATAACTTTTCTATTACTTGTAGTACCACCGTTTAAATATAATGCACACAATTAACTATTCATTAGGGGTGTGTTTGGTAGGAAGGAAAATGTTTTCTTAGAAAATGTTTTTTTGGAAAACAAGTAAATTTCTTATTTATTTTCTCATGTTTGGTTGGTGAGTAGAAAATATTTTTCGAAAAAGATTGTGTGTTTGATTTATGAATGAAAAATGTTTTTGAGAAATATCTTTTATTTTTACTAGAGTAGAAAATAAATTTTGAAATTGAAAATACTTTTTAAAAACAAACTTAAATTTTTTTTAGGGGTGGGGGGTTGGGGGGGGGGGACTAGTAGGGGGGAGGGGTCGAGGTAGGGGTGAAAAAATAAAAATTGAAGTTGAAAATATTTTTTAAAAACAAACTCAAATTTATTTTTTTATCAGGGAGGTGGCCAAGTAGGCTGGCGGTGGGGACGGTCGAGGGTTGGTGTGAAAAAATAAAAAATTGAAGTAGAAAATATTTTTTAAAAACAAACTTTAAATTATTATTTTTTGAAGGGGGCGGGGAGCTAGTAGGGGCCTGATGGGGGGGCGAGGGTAAGGGGTGGGGGGAGGTAAAAAAATAAAAAATTGAAACTAGAAATATCTTTTAAAAACAATTTTTAATATTTCTTTTTTTTTGGGGGGGGGGGTGGTAGGGGATTGGGGTAGTGGTGAGGGTGGGATAAAAAAATTGAAGTTAAAAACAATTTTTAAAAACTAGCTTTAAATTATTATTTTTTTTGGGGGGTGGTTGGGAAGGCTGGTTTGAGGGTAGAGATAAAATAAATTGATTTTTTTAACAACAAAAAAAATTGTAATTTGAAGTTGGAAGAGAGTTTTGGAAAATGTTTTCTTTAGATTTTGAAGGGAAGTCATTTTCCTTAAATTTGAGGAAAATGAGTTGATTTGGAAAATATTTTCCAAAACATTTAGTCCGATCAAACATGAGAAAATTAGAAAACATTTTCCTTCATACCAAACACACCCTAGGTCTATATCTTTTTCCTCTTATAAACCTTCCATGCCTTATCTTCATCACTTATAGCATCACTTTCTTGTTTCTTTGTTGCATAGTTGGAAAAAAATCATATTACGGTTTGGGTCGTACTTGGCCTTCTTTCAATTTGGGCCATTTTGTATTTTATTTTAATCGTATTTTTTTGAAAATTTTGTTTGACATCTGAATGATAATTTTTTCATCGACATTGGAACAACACTCGTATATCCAATCTGGAGTGCTAGAGACAGCCCAGCTATCTTGTAGAATTGGATATTATCTTAAAAGAATGTCTAAAGCTGTCTAACAAATCGTGAAACACATCAATGCCCCATGGATATTCATTGAAAAGACTGGACTCAATCAAATGAAAGTACTTCTTTAGAAATTATCTTCTCACTATTCTCGTAAAAGAATAAAAACTCTTCAATAAAATACAAAACAGTAAATTTCACAAAATCAATATTGTCAAGTCAGTTGTTATGTTCAAATAGGCTTCTAACGTGAATCTTTTCAACAGATACTTCTCCTGCAAAGTACTATATCCCAAACTCATATGGACCATCGGGATCATACCCAACGTCACTAGTACCAACACATCTCAAGCCAAAAAAAAACATCAAATTCTCTCAATTCAAAAAATAGCTTTTCCACATTTATTTCAATAGTAAAAACATCGTCGAAGCTAGATTTAACTCCTTATTCATTAAACAATAAATAAATTGCAACAAAGTATTGACTTTCGGAAGATCAACAAGATATCCAAAACATGTGCTTCTAAACGCTTCAAATTGAACGGAAGACAACTAATTTTTAATTGTGTCGATCACCGCATAGTTTCTATAAGCCTTTCAGTGACTATTTGAATAATTTTCACCAGCCAACTTTTAAAACTTCCGACTCTGCATTCAAAGTAATAATACATATTTATATATAGCAAGTAAAATCAGTATAAAAAGATTACAAAGTTGAATAAAAAATATTAGACCAATCTTGTAAAACTCATCCATATTGTTGACATCTTTTGTAAATATTTTTCTCCTCTATTTCTTGTTGCCAGATATAACCTTAGATGTTGACCTTGGAATAGGAACCTCATCACAAAATCATCCTCATCATCAAATACTTTTTCTTATTTTGTAGCAGCATCTAATTTTCTCTTTTTAGATTTCAAATTCACATAATGAAGAATCTAAATCCTAAGACTTTTTGTAGGTGATAATGTCTTATTCATCGCAGAAAAGTCGAAATCTTACGACCAAAAAACAATACAACACTAAAATTTGAACAGAGAAATGCACAAAATCGAACCAAAATCGAATCAAACCGCAAACCGAGTCAAACCGAAAAAAAAATCCCACTAATGGTTTGGTATTGAAAAAAAAAGCACGACTATACTTGGGTTGATTTGGTTTTAACTAAAAAAAATCAACCCGAGACCAAACCAACCCGACATTATATATATAATTTTTAAAATTTATTTTATATACAAAAGTATTTACTTTGATGTAATTTCTAAATATTACTTATACATTTTCATAATTTTTATTTTTTAACATTTTTTGTCATGTTTTTTGGGAATTAGAATTTGGAATGATCCAATAAAGATTATAGTCCATAGATATTAGTAACTCTAATAAAGCTCAATTCGAAATTAAATCAATACTAATGCTAAATAAATTAATTCAACACTAAAAATGACAACAATGTTGAATATTTGTTCTTTAGTTTTACATTGGTTTAGACATTTAAAATACATAATCTAATTTTAAATTTCTTTAATGTTTAATTGTAATTAATACTTATTAGACTTATTTTAGCATGATTTAGTACTTTGACATTATGATCATTTTCATTATGACTTATCAATTTGCAATATTTATTTTATATGATTTCATTATTATTTTTTATTGAATATTTTAGTGTCATCACTCATCTATATTTTATTTATTTTCTTAAAAATCACCTTAGATAGTTGTATTTTGGTTGGACTTATGAAGAATATTTGGAGCACAAGTTAATTATATATTTGTATGAATACTTTACTAGAAAAATCCAAAAATCTGAAAAAACCCGAGGTTTATATATTAGTTTGGTTTGATTTAAAAAATAAAAAAGTCGACACAAATGGTTTGGTTTGGTATTTGAAAAACCCGGATCAACCCGAGGTTGAAAAAACCCGAGTTTTATTAGTTTGTTTTGGTTTATAAATTTAAAATTTTTACACAAATGGTTTGATTTGATATTTGAAAAACCCGAACCAACCAGAACATGTACACCCCTAAGAGAAACTATCATACATGTAGATATTTTGAGAAAAACATTTTTGTAAACATAAGTGACGATGCTATCATTGATTGTTTTCAGAATATGAAAACGCATCGCTGTTCTTAATATAGCTCCTTTCAACCTTATGAATCCGTTTGTGAAAAATCCCTTCATAATCATGTTCTTAGTAGTATGTGAGAAAACGTTTCACAACAAAGACAACAACAACATTGATTTTTTACTCTCAAAGCAACCGTAAATCATTTACATAAATTTCCTTAAAAGAACATGTATATCTTCATAAATTCAGTTTTCATAGTTCATAATCTTCATCATATGATCATAGTCTAGAAATCATGAATTATGCATGGGTTAATGTGAATTTAACTTTAAAACATGTAATTACTTCAATTCATCCACGAAAGAGAGAAAACAATCAACTGGATCATAATTGAAAAAGAACTCATGAAGATTGAGTAAAACCCTAACTTTGATTGGAGAATCTAACTTGAAAAATTGGAGAATTTAGGAACCCTGTGGAGAAAAAGAATCCATAGGTGAATACTAACATACCTTAGCAATCAATGCCCACAATCAATGGTGAATTGGAGTTCTTCAACCCAAACCCTAGCTTTCTCCTTCTTAGTTCTTGAGAGGATTTTGGGGGTGATCTTGCAGGAAATTTAGGGATTTTAGAATAATGATTTAGAATGGGTAGTTTTTAGGCTTAAGGGACTTATATAGGACTTAGTATTAGGATCAAAACGACTAAGTTTAGGCATTAATCAATTAGGGAAAAGACTTAAAATCCCTTAAAAATAATTGGCAAACCTCACCTATGGTTTGGACCTACAGTATGTAGGTCCTTCTATGGACCGTACTGGTCAACCATAGATAGGTTCAGAGACTATTAACTAGACCAACTTTTGACGGAACACATGTATGGTTCGTAGGTCTCCCTATGGTCTGTACATGCCAACCGTAGAAACCAACGTTACGCTTTAAAATTTCACCAAGTCTGGGAGTTACCTACGAGACCTATCTACGACTCACATGGGATGACACACCATCCTGGTGAACCGTACAAAGGGTATTGGGACTTGTTTTGAAAAAAATAATTTTCCCATTCCTACTGTTGCCACCTGTGGCCCGTAGAAGCTTTCTATGATCCGTAGATAGGAACCGTAGACACAGCCCGCAACCCAAAATTTCATTTTCTCCCTTTTTCAAATTCTGAGGAGTTACATAATGTCACTGGTCACAAAACTATTATTTTTGCGTTATCTTCTTTGATTTAAGATAATTTTTCTGTATTTCAAAATATCTGCATGTATGATAGTTTCTCTGTTCAAATTTTAGTGTTATATTTTTATTGGTCAGAACAATTCAAGTTTTCTACGATGATGAGACATTATTACCTAAGAGAGGTTCTAGGATTCAGATTCTTTGTGATGTGAATTCTTGTCAGGAAATAAGAAAAAAAAAGCCTAAGAAATATTACTGGTATAAATGTTAAATCTAGTAATTATACACTCTCTTTTACTGGGTTGAATAAAGATATGTCTTTTTTCAGAAACTCTTACTGAACCTCCGGATAACTGAAACATGACATAGGGAACAACAGTGATGCTAAATCTTAGCCAAAAAGAAAGGTTAAATAAGTGTTAAAAAATCATGTTGAAATTCTAGACTAGAAATATAAAAATAAAAAATAGATGCTGATAGAAAACAAAAAAATGTTGATGATGTAACACCTAAGAAGTTAGAATAGAAATTCGAAAAGAAAAGGGTAATACAGAAATCTGTCTGAGAATTGGTTTTATGGGTCCAACCTATGGACCGTAGGAAGTCCTACGAGCCATAGGAAGTGAACCATAGAACAAAGGTAGATTTTTTCATAAAATTAATTCCCAGTACCTTTTCTACGATTGAATAGTATGGTCTAACATCCTATGTACGAGTCGTAGATAGGTCTCGTAGGTGAGTTCCAGACTTGGTCGAATTTCAAGTCTAAAGATTGGTTTATACGATTGGTGTCTACGGTCTGTAGATGGGCTTATGAGCCGTAGACTATGTTTGTCAAAAGTTTGTCAAAATCTAGGGCCTTTGATCATTTCTACGGTTGACTAGAACGGTCCATGGAAAGATTTACGGACCGTAGGTCCATACTGTAGAAAGGGTCGGCAGTTATTTTAAGGGACCTTTACGTCTTTTCCCAAATTGATTACTATCTAAACTAGGTCATTTTGATCCTAATCATAAGCCCTATATAAGTCTCTCAAGCCTAAAAAAATACACATTCTAAACCTTTCTTCTAAATTCCTTAATTCCCTCCAAGATCACATTTCCCCTCAAGGGCTAAGGAAAGAAAAAGGTAGGGTTTAGCGTGAAGAACTTCAATTCATCATTAATTGTGGGCATTGATTGCTAAGGTATGCTAGTATTCACCTATGGAGTCCTTTCCTTCTAGGGTTCCTAAAATTTCCAATTTTGTAAAAGTAGATTCTCAATTCAAGTTAGGGTTTTATTACATCTTTATGTGTTCTTTTTAATATTGATAAAATTGATAATTTTCTTTATATATATGCATGAATTGAAGTAATTACATGATTTAGAATTCAATTCATATGAAATCATTCATGATCCATGACTTTTAGACTATGATCCTATGATGAAGATTATGAACTATGAAATGTGAATTTATGAAGAAATGTATGTTCTTTCTATGGAATTGATATGAATGACTTAAGGTTTCTTTGAGGGTAAAGTTTTGATGTTGTTGTTGTTCTTGTGAAAGGTAATTCTCACATAAAGGATTCATAAGGTTGAAAGGTTTTCTTACATAAGTTGAATCAAGATTTAAGAGTTATTCTAAATGAACTCTAGCTTATTCTCACATAAAGGATTCATAAGGTTGAAAGGTTTTCTTACATAAGTTGAATCAAGATTTAAGAGTTATTCTAAATGAACTCTAGCTTGGATTGGTTACATAATTGCGTCTTTCCATGGATAATAAGATGAAAATGATTTATAACTATTCAATGGGATTTATACTTAACACCGAGAAGATATTGAGATGGAAGCTCTCCCGTTAGTAGAGGTCCGGTTTCTAATAGCAATCTCTCTATCCATAACTATGTGCCACCATAGGCTTGTCTTAGATAAACATTATCTAGTAGATCCACTTTAGCTCAAGTTTATGGTTCTTACCTTGCATAGTAAGGACATCTCTTTTCGGTGTGGGATAAACATCGGATTCCATGTAATACCTCAAATGGTCTATGTCGATTTTAGGGTACACTTCTTACAATAATGAACTAAGGTTACTTTCTAAAGTATCTCATAAGTGTTTCAAAAATGTTTAGCATGCATTGACCATGATTATAACTTATATTTTCTAACATGTTATTTTATGATTTAGCTTGGTCATTTCATGTCATGTAAAATCCTTTTTAGCTTTATTTTATAACTCTTATGCATCGCTATCACACTTAGTACATTTCATGTACTAATGCATACTTGTGCCTACATTGTTTCACTAATGTAGGGTCTGACGCTCCTACCTCCCATACTTGTGGCTAGTTGATTATTTTGGGCTTCCGAATATTGGTGAGTCCTCATGATCCGAAGACCGAGACTCTTTTATTGATTTTCCATATTTCATTTTAGATTTTGTATGTTGATGTTTGCATAATAAACGACACAACTTTCGATGCAAGTGTCTACGAACTTGCAATAGTATAATAACCCAACCAAGGGTTAGGGTCGAGTCCCAAGGGAGTGGTTTTGAGAATTAATAGAAAAATAAAATTAGTTCTAACTAGTGGTAGCTAAAGCATTAACGATTAAAAACATTGTAAATTAAAGGGGGACACAAAAGTGTCAATTAACAATGGGGGTTTTGTCACTAGTGAGTAAAAATAGCAAAATTAACAAAGTAATCTAAGTAATGAGAAGGGATTCTTGGGATGTGATCGGAATACGGGTTAATTTAAATTATTGGGTACATGCTTTAGATAGAAAATTTATAGAGTAATAGTGACTAGGCTAAGCCATACGTGGGAATAAATTCTCTCTCGAGCAACTTACCCCGTTTCAAATGGGTTCCTCTCGGACACCCATTTGCCGCATGAAGACCAGCCTACGCATTACCCCACTCACTCTCTCGAGCTTAGTGTTAGGATATGGGACTAGGGTTCACTCTCTCGAGCTGAACCTCATGTCGACCCACTCCTTAGGCCATCAATCTAGTAGTCTTGGTTTCACGACTTTTCTCTTGAGCAAGCCAAAAATACATAAATAAACTTGTATTTGTAACTACAAATTTGTTAAATTCATCCACAACTACTAGACGAAATCACCATTAAACTACATCTAATCTATCAGCAAGCAAGACCCAACAACAATCTTAACCCATATTCGGTAAATCACACGCCAAGAATTGAGATTTTTAGCCACACATCAAGAGATAGAAATTTATACCTAAATGAGCTTGCATTCAAATGAGTATGAAGATTTAAGTCTTGTTACAGGCCAAGAATGAAGAATCCAAGAGACCCAAGTTCAAATCCTTGGAGATGAAACCCCACCCTTTTCTTCTTCAAGTTTCAAAACCCTCTCAAACTTAGAGCAAAAATAAAAAGTACTAAAAATTATATTAATTGTTTTCACACTAAAAATCTGATACTAAGACAAAACTCTCAACGAGAATTTATAGTTTTCAAAGATCTGTGTTGCAACGGATCATTCGGCGACATTAG
Organism: Solanum gracilifrons; assembly: GCA_029582605.1. Taxonomy (NCBI): domain Eukaryota; kingdom Viridiplantae; phylum Streptophyta; class Magnoliopsida; order Solanales; family Solanaceae; genus Solanum; species Solanum gracilifrons. The sequence continues at coordinate 108,586 of JAJOOH010000905.1, forward strand.
TCGGAATCGCCGATCAACTCAGCGATTCGCCCTTTGATGTAGTTCATCGTCGTCTTGCACCATCCTTCAGCATCGTCGTGCTCTGGGTCATTAGGCGACATAGTACTGCCTCGCGGAACATCTCGGCGATGCGCCGATTGCTCCCTTTTTTCGCCGACTTGATCCTTCCTTCAGGGCTAAGCACACTGAAACAAAAGGTGAAGTGCGACCCTTCGGTGACTCACCAAGTGGACTCGGCGATCCTCAGGCCTTCATTTTCTTCGTTCTTTCAGCCTTTTTGTTCCTTTTTGCGAAGTAGTGTCCATGCTTTCTTTCAAACTTCAAATACCTGAAACTTACGTGTTTTCATCAGATATTGAGATAAAATAAGAATCTGTATGAGTCCAATTGGTAGACTCATCAACACCCCCAACTTAAACTTTTTCTTGTCCTCAAGTAACTCAAGTTCAGTTGTTCAAAAAGGGTGTCTCGAACAGTGCTACGCAAGATTCAATCATGAATGCACACAACAAGATTCAATTTACTTATGCAAAGATCAAATGTGCACTCAAAGATTCAAGTTGTGACTCACCAATATAAAAGAATCTCATGCTCACAATACTTGCTTCAAATGTAAGTTCAAGCTCAACTATAGTGTTCAAATGCCCTCACAGAAAGGATGATTCCATATTCACACAATGGTTCACATTTTAAAGCTTCGGAATCAGATGCAACGCTCACTCTCACAAGGAAGAACACAATGCATGCTTTCACCCATAGGTTTGCCCGTATTTTCCAATCAACATTTGTTTCAGCTCACTCAAGATCAAAAAGGTCTTTTCAAGTCTTGTAATGGGGCTGAGTGCAATGGTATGGTCATTTAGGCTAAGTGACTTTCATCCTCATGAAATGTGGTGCTCACAACACTTCCTTTCCTTTTCCTTCATCATTCTCTTTAGTGCTTATAAGTCATCCTATTATTCACTTTCCATGGATTGTTTGGGAACCCCATTTCCTTTGTACTTTTATTCCACAATTTTGTTTTTCATTATTTTTTTATTTTTTTTATCTTTTATGGAGGGGTTCCATTTTTCTTAAATCCATGAGTGAGAGGAGACTTTCCTTGCACTTCTTGATTGCCCCTTTTCTTTTTACCACACCCCCAACTTAGGCTTTTGGCCTAAGTTGGCTATTCAACTAACCACAATTCTAGAGGATTATAGGTAGTGGATAAAGAAAAGTTATGGTTTCATCAAGTTTCTTCCATAGAAAGGTAAGGCTCAAAGGGTGTTCAAAAGAGGTTCCAACACTCACAAGGTAGGTCACAAAAGAGGTATATGTCAAATTGGCTCACACTCTTAGAAGTTGCCTAAGATCATATCAAGAGATATCATCACTTAGTTGACCGAACCAACGGGGAAAATTCTAGGATCTATCATGCATGGTTCAAAGTAAGCTCATTACACAGGGCATTGATACTACAGTCAAACAAGACTCCACACTTTTGCTAGTGTGCAATGATCATCACAAGAGACTCGATTTGATAACTGGGTAATCACAACGAGATGCAAAGAGTTCACACATTGTGTATGTAACATCGTTTGGCCTCGTCGTAGCCGCACATTCATGTTCGTTTAATTGAGAGCACTATTCAAGTCACTGATATTGATCGAAACCGAGACTTAAATTTTGCCAAAGAACAGCCACATTCAACACACGAGAGGTAGCAAACAATTTCGGACGCATCAAAATCAAAATCATTTTTATATTTTAAAAAAAAAAAGCCACAAGCTCAAACATCCACACAAAGCAGTGCAATAACACAATTTAAGAACAAAACAACCCAAATATATACACAAAAACACGAGTCACAAATGGCACACAAAATGTGAGCCTCACCCCACCATAATTAAAAATAACAATTTGTCCTCAAATGCAAATGACACAAAATCCAAAAGTCAAAATAAAGTAAGACAAAGAGGGTGGTAAAGAGGGGTTTCTATCTACACAGTCGCTCCATCTTTCTTGGCATCAGTGCCCGGTGCATCACTCTGGTCCTGGGTCTCAGTACCCAGTCACCTCAGAAGAAACCGCAGTACCAGACCCACTAGGAGCTGCCAAGGGTGTTTCTGCCAAAAAGGCCTGCACAGCTGCATAGAATCCTCAAACCCATTAAGGAACATTAGGATCTCTGATAGTGGTCTTCCTGTCAGAAGTAGGCCTCTTGCCCTTGCCTTTATTTCAAGGTGGAGGTTCTTGTCTTCCCTTCTTGGGAGGATTTGACCCCCTTCATTTCTTGTGATATCCCGTGCTCTTTTTCGGGGTGGAATGACAATATTGGTCTTTACCATATCTTCGGGATACTCAGACTTCTCCCTGCTAGACTCAACAACATGCAAGCATAACCCCACAAGATTTAACCAATTTTAAGGCACAAAAAAAAAATGGGATTTAACAATATAAACTCTATGGGGAAGATTTTCACAAGCATAAGCAAAAATAATTTAGATCAGAGAGGCCCAACATACATCACTAAGATAAGATTATTTCAAATGAGTACAAAATTGCTAAAAAAAATTCGGGATTCAGAAAACCAACCTTAGATGCCGATTAAAATACTTTTGAAATGTTACGCGGCAATGTAATCCAACTCCGAGCACCAATCAACAACTCAAATACAGTAAAAACACAAGAAATATTGAAAATACTAAACGGGTGCAAGTTTGTGAAGGTCTAAAGTGAGGGAAAGTGTAGAGTTTGAAAGTTTAAACCTTTGGCCTTTTAAGAAACCGTCCAGTTCTTGCCCATTCGGCGAGAGTCATGGTCATCGATTCATTCGAAAACACGCCGAGTAGATACTTACCTCGCCGAGTTTTACTAGACCTCCAGGCAAACTGGTGGTCCAAACGGCGAACTAGATCTCAATCGCCAACCAGGTCGGCGATTCACCAATAATTTCCTGGGCACGCCGAATTTTACAGACTCCACTTTGAAGATGTCTTTAGTCCAACGGCGGTCTAAGTCGGGGTCGCCGACTTCTTCGATGATGCACCGACTGGACCTTTGGCTCGCCAATTTGCACTTTTCACTCACTTTCCATACTTCGACCTACACACACAACACACTATTATTTCTTAAAGCAAAAATAAAGTGGTAAAACCTTGGGTTGCCTCCCAAGAAGCGCCTTATTTAACGTCGTGGCACGACGCAACTGTAAGCGTTTAAAGTTTCAATCCTGAAATACAGTAAACAGGAAAGGAAAAATAGCAAGCAAACAATAATATTTGTATTTGAATTAATGCGAAGGTTACAATCTTTATAAAATCTCTTAAAGAGATACGTAATCCCCTGATTCTTCTCTTCACAGATGTTCTTGATTTGGCGGAATACTTGCGGCTCAACACTTGGGGCGAAGACTTTTTTGTATTCAGAAGACTTGCAGATCACCAATGAAGAGTAACTATGTATTTCTGTGTGTATGTATGGATGTGTATCTTCTGGACTTATGAAGACCTCTTTATATAGGCTTGAGCTAAGGATTTAGGGGTATTTTGGTCCAAGCAATACCATAATTTAATTTCTATGAGATTTCCATAACTCGACTTCTTTGGAAATTTTTCATAGTTTGATTTTTATGAAAACTTGCCATAATTTGGTTTCTATGGAATTTCCATAATTTGACTTCTTTGGAAAATTTTCATAATTTGATTCTTATGAAAACTTGTCATAATTTGGTTTCTATGGAATTTCCATAATTTGATTCCCAGGCCATGGAAAATTTCCATAATTTATTTCCCATGGAAAATTTCCATAATTTAATTCCTATGAAAACTTTCCATAATTTCCATAATTTGTAGGAACTAAACATTCCATCATTATAATTTTCCATATTTTGTAGGAATCAAATTGATGTCTCCATATTTTAAAATCTATATATACCCACATTCACCCGGTGATTGTATATCATATTGCCGCATCGTCAAAGTTCAATTGAGACCTTCTCTCTCAAGTAATTTTTTATTTTTCAAATCTAATTTTCGTCACCCTTTATTCAGCTCAGCGCGACTTTGGTAGAAAATTCATATCTCATCGTAGGGATATTGAAATTGTAATCCGTTTGATTTTATAGAAACTAGACTCATAGAGCTACAACATATCCGAAAATCATGATCAGACAACTCTCGAATTTACTCAGGTGATTTTTTGAATTCAGCCTAAAATTCTGATAAACTGAACGCATCAGCTTTGTGCGACTTCGCGGAAAAATTCATATTTCGAGGTAGGAATAACGAAATTACAAGCGGTTTACGGTGTTGGAAAGTAAATTCATAGGGCTACATCATATACGAAAATCATGATTAGATTACATTTGTGTTGATTCAGTTTTTTATTTGAAATCAGCCTTTTACCAACCGCAAAATATTGAGGTTACCACCTTTACTTTGGACATGTTCATACGAATTTGAACTTTTTCTTTTGTTTAATTTTTTTGCAGATATTTGATAGAGAAATACGAATTTGATCCCGCAACATGATGCACTTCCACGACCGAGATTCGCCGCATCCTCTTCTTGAAATAGTGGGCGACGACCAACAAAATCCAAATGCCAAAGTTCTACTTTTGGAGGTTCAACCTCCTGCTATCGGCGTCTTCTCCCTTGTTAGTGGGGCATATGATAAATCTCTTCCCCTTAAATAATGGTAAAAAATGGATACCAAAGATGTTATGAGAAACTTCTCGAGCAAGGCTACTAGCAAGAAAGTTTCTTTACTGAAATCCGCGATTCATCATGACACAACATCTTTCGAATCTTCTCATTCTGATGGAAGTTTCAACAATTGGTGTGTTCCCTCTTCTAACTTTGGCAATGTTTGCTACACACCTAGCTACTGGGAGTGGGTTGAGGACGTGCTGCCCCGCCACAAGGAGATTTTGGAGATCATCAAGGTCTATGACGTTGTATATACTTCTTTGTTCACGTACGACTATGACGACAATGTACTCTATGCTTTTTATGAACTTTGGCGCCCATCTACTAATACGCTTTCTACTTTCATTGGAGAGATGTGCATATCACTTTGGGACTTACAAGCCATTGGAGGTCTCCCTGTACAAGGGCACTTTTATGACGAAGTCGTTCCCTCGGCGAAATAATTGACACAGACGGATACTCAAAAAGAATTGCTTCTTCCCCAAAGTTGTCGATATGCCTTCTACAGATTAGCGAAACATAATCTCCAGGAGGTGTCGATCCATGATTAGGTGAAGTTTTGGTTTAGAGGACCTAATAGATATGCCGAGCCACCGCAAAAGGTGTCAAAGGTACGAGCCACACAAGCCAAGATTAAACCACAATCCTTATGGACATATTGATTCGAACCTCCTACCGCGGACCGACGAGGAGAATGCCCCCTTTGTCAAGTTAGATGTGGAAGAATCACTTAGAGATGAGACTAACTTGTTAGCCTTCTTTGCTTGTTGGCTTTGCAAATTTGTGCTTCCGAATAAGAAAGTTAACCATGTGCACGCTAGTGTTTTTGAAGTTGCGAGCTTGATGGCTCATGGAAAGAAATTCTCCTTAGTGGTCCCAGTTCTTGCAAGCATATATCGCAGCCTAAAAGAAATTTCTACTTCTTCAAACTTGAGTGTGGCAAATATAATTTTCCCCATACACTATGTATATGGTTGGCTTGGGGAATACTTTAGGACTCATCATCGTTCCAATCGTTCACATCGATCGATACCTCTTTGCAAAATTTCTGGCGAGAAGATGGCCAAGTGTTTTGATTTTACTGACGCCCAAAGGTTATTTCAACAGGATGATGCCCATCACCTCCATCATTTAGCAATGCTGCAAGGGAGGGATTTGCACCTTACTGATAATGGCAAGCTTTTAAATTCATGGAACGAATATACCATAAGCCTTCGTTCAGGCTATGTAACCCTTAGGCATGATTCAAATTTCATCGTGGAGTCCTGCAGCCCTATCAGATTTAGTCAACAATACGGTTTTTGTCAAGATCTTCCTGGAGATCTTATGGAGTGTCCTTACGATGGTACACTATTAACATTGGTGCAACTTTGGAATTCCTCTTTTCGACTTAATACTTTTTCTAAAGTAATGATTCCAATGTGCCCATTAGATGGTGCTCCTTTAATGACCCGTGAGTATGTAAACTGGTGGCCATCCCAAAGGATAAATACTTCCCAATGAAACCTCCGCATCATTTTGAAGAAGACGAAGCGAGACTCTACATCCAGTTCATCTAAAGGGAATTCTGATCAATCAAAGGAAAAGTCAGATCCTTCTTCCAAATCTCAAGTGAAGTCAAATGATACTCTGCAAGTCGTTAATACCTCATCCAAGTCTAAAACCTCGAAAGATGGGGAAGTGCCTGCGAAATCAAAATTGAGGTGTCTTACATTAGCCTCAAAGGAGACTTCATGTATCATTAGACAATGGTAATGACCAAACGTCAAACCTTGAGATGGCTTGTGATGAAATTTCTCATATGTATGCTTCATCGGATGGTGTTGGACGACCCAATGCATCTCCTAGTCCAACGGATCGTCACTAGAATAGTCCAAAAAGAAAGGCACAAGAGCTACATGATGTTTGTTGTGGTATTGATATTTTAGATACAATTGTCATTGATGATAACGACTTTGTTGATGAGGATTTGAATTCGGCATCGTTGTTTGAATTGGCAAAACAAGTAAGCCCCCCTCATCTTTTTTTTTCAAAGTTTTGAATCTCATCATCTTTTTGTTCTTACTTTTTTTTTTTAGTTGGACCTTCAAGAACTATATGGTGGTGACCTTAACAATGGCGCGGTTGCAAATATCACAGTAGATCTTAATGGTCTTGATGCGGCTGCAAAAGATTTTCATTCTTCCATTAATAATGTGATGCCTTCATTGGGAGTAGCTCCACCAAGAAAGTCACCTTCTAATGATGTAACGCCTTCATTGGAAGTAGTTCCACCAAGAAAAAGTCACCAAGTAGGCCATTGCGACCTGGTGCTCCTACTTTTGAGCCACAAGAAACCATTTACCGTGCCAAATCAACCTTTGTTTCTGAGATGTGGAGTGCATTGTGTGGATGGATTACACAGTTTTCCCTAGGTTCTTCAGATGGCTTTACAGAATTGGATTCAAGTATCGCTTCAACTCTTGAGGAGATTAGAAAGGTAAACATTATTGATGTTTCTTCTTTGGAGGATCATGTTGAGAATTTCTTCAAGTCGTACGCAAAATATGATACTTTAAGATCATCAAAGATGACTAAAGAATCACATGAAAAGGCCCTCTCTGATGCACAACACTGTCTTGATGGTGCAAAGCTGGCACATGAAAAGTTGGATGGATCCATGGAGAAATTTCAAGCACCTCTAGTAGATGTGGAGAAAGACTTAAAATCCTTGACTTCCAAGAAAAAGAAGGTCACCGCGCTGATTAACAAATATCAAGAGAAGCTGTCCAAAAGTCAAGAGAATTTCACCATTACGGAGGGTGAGATTTATACCATTGAGGCAAATAATGTGATGTCTAACGATGAAGTTGAGAGCCTACCCAAGCTAGAAGGGGCGGTTGAGAAAAGTCGCCAAGAAATCATAAGCTTCAAACTTTTTCCATAGTTATATTTTTTTATTTATTTGCTTAGGATTTTCTAATTCACTCATTATGGTGTAGTGGTTCTTTTTTTTGAAGCAATAAAATAGTGACTTATATTTCAATAAGAATTTTCTCCTCTTGAATTTTAATTGTTTCTTTCCACGAGCCCCCTTTCCTTATTGAAAAAAAAAAGACTCCATAAGCTAGCGTTTATATGAGGATAGCAACAAAATGTTAACTTTTCAGCTTTCTTCAGCTTTGCGCACATGAGGAAGAAAATTCATAACGTGGAGTAGGAGCGCCGGAATAATGAGCTTCTTTTTTTGATGGAAAGATAACTTTGAGATCTTCAATCCATATAAAAATCACATCCATAGGAATTACGGATTAATACAAATTTGTCTCCAAATTCAGCTCGAAATCTGAGTGCTTGAATTTTCAGCTTTATTCAGCTTTGCGCACATGAGGAAGAAAATACATAACGGGGAGTAGGAGTGCCGGAATAATGAGCTTATTTTTTTGTTGGAAAGATAACTTCGAGATCTTCAATCTATATAAAAATCACACCCATAGGATTTACGGATTAATACAGATTTGTCTTCAAAGTTAGCTCAAAATCTGCGTGCTAGAATCTTCAGCTTTCTTTAGCTTTGCGCACATGTGAAAGAAAATTCATAATGTGGAGTAGGAGAATCGGAATAATGAACTTCTTATTTTGTTGTAAAGATAACTTCGAGATCTTCAATCTTGATAAAAATCACTTCCATGGATTTATGGATTAGTATAGATTTGCATTCAAATTTGGCTCAAAATCTGTGTGCTTGAATCTTCAGCTTTGCGCCCATGTGGAAGAAAATTCATAACGTGGAGTAGGAGCATCAGAATAATGAGCTTATTTTTTGTAGGAAAGATAACTTCTAGATCTTCAATATATATAAAAATCACGTCCATGGGATTTACGGATTAGTACAGATTTGTGTTCGAAGTTGGCTCAAAATCTGCAAGCTTGAATCTTCATTTGAAAGAATTAGCATGATATTCACATGGCAACATTTTTTTTTAATTATTATTTTTTATTTTTTTTTATTCTTATGACTGAACCTAGAGTATTAATACTCTAAGCTGCCTACGTACCTCAATGAAGAGGATCAAGTCATTACGTAGTTCAGGGAGTGATTTTTTTTTCTCTTTTTTTTTGTGTCCTAAATTTTGCCTAGGTCGCCTCTTTCAAGATTTTCAAGCTAGCGGACCTTTTTTTTTTTTTTTGGAGCCATACACAGTTTATACTATTGCGGGCCAGGAGTATGACGTCGCTGCAAGGATAGTACTTCTTCAAGAATTTTCCATTGATGGGACCAATCCGCAAGCCGTCTGCATCCATAATTTTGTAAGCTCCACTTGAATAGACTTCTTGAATGACATATGGTCCATCCCATTTTGATGTGAACTTGATTTTTTATTTATGAGATATGATAATTAGTCTTCTTACCGCAAGGACTTAATCACCGACTTGGAAAGACCCTAGGCGAACCTTTTTATTGAAAGCACGAGAAAGATGAGCTTGATAGCACTCAAGACTTTGTTGAGCTTCCAACCTTTTCTCATTGAGAGATTCTAACTCTTCAAGACGCAAACAATCATTTTCTTCTTCAGTAAGTCCCTCTTGAATGGCAAGCCTCAATGACGGTATTTGTCATTCAAGTGGAGGACTGCTTCAGTTCCAAAAACAAGAGAATAAGAAGTTGCTTAAGTCTGCGTGCGATGAGTCGTCCGGTATGCCCAAAGAGCTTCTTCCATTCTATCATGCCAATCCCTTTTAGATTTGGAGACGATCTTCTTTAACAAGTTGTACAAGGTCTTGTTAAATGCTTCAGCTAGTCCATTTGCAGCAGCATAATACATTGATGAATTACGTTGCTTGAAGCCAAAAAGGTCGCAGATCTTATCCATCAATTTATTGGTGAATGGCTTTCCATTATCTGTTAGTATATAACTAGGAATGCCAAAACGATAAATGATGTTCACTCTAATGAAGTTTGCAACATTTTCCTTCTTCACTTCTTTAAGGGCTACTGCCTCAGACCATTTTGAGAAGTAATCTGTCGCAGCCAAGATGTACAAGTGACCACCAGAAGATTTAGGTAGTGGTCCAACCACATCTAGCCCCCAAGCATCAAATGGCCAAGATGCAACAGTCAGATGTAATACATCAGGAGGTTGGTGCATAAATTTTGCATGAAATTGGAATGCTTGACATCTTCGAGCATAATCCAAGCAATCTTTTACCATTGTCAGCCAATAATACCCCATTATTTGAAAGTGTAACTTGGGCCCAGATTGATGTGATCCACAAACTCCAGAATGTGCTTCTTGCATAGATTGAATCACTTCTTCTTCCCCCAAACAACGCAAGAGGACTCCCTCGAATGATCTTCGATATAAGTATCTTTGTAGTTAAGAAACCTAGGAGCACGACGACAAATTTCGGTCTTTCTCTTTGGATCTTCTGGAAGTAAATTGTAACACAAGTAATCAATCAGAGCATGTCTCCAATAGACTATCTCATCTTGTGAGACAGCTACAAGATGTTCAAATTTTCTTTCTTCATCCACATCCGGTGGTACTATCCATTTTTGGCAGACAATGATTTGTGCTTGATCAAGCAGAGTTAAAGTTGAAGCCAAAGTGGCTAAAGCATCAGCTTTCTTATTCTCCTTTCTTGGAACATGTTAAAGAGTTACATCTCTGAACCATCTAATCAATTTTTGTGCATAGTCATGATAGAGAAGCAATTCTAGCTTTTTGACTTCATAGCTACCCAACAATTTATTGATCACTAATTCAGAGTCTCCAAAAAGTTGCAATTTCAATTGCTTCATATCAACCGCTATTTCAAGCTCAAGTATTAAGGCTTGATATTATGCAACATTATTGGAGCAACATTGCATTAAGGTGAAGGAATATGGCAAGATCTCCTCTCGAGAAGTGACAAATATCACCCTAACGCCAGCTCCTTCGCGATGTGGACCCAATCAAAATACATCTTCCAAGGTGGTTGAACTTCAACAACAAGTGCATCTTCATCAGGTAATTCATCAGTGAGTTCCCAATCATCAGGTATCGGGTGGTCCGCTAAGAAGTCTGCCAATGCTTGTCCTTTCACAGCCTTTTGAGGACCATACACAATTTCAAATTGCTGAAACTGGAGATACCATCTTACTGGTCAATCATTGAGGACAGGTTTCGACATCACAAATTTGATGGGATTGGCTTTAGAAATAAGATGGACGATGTGAGCTTGAAAGTAGTGTTTCATCTTCTGAATTGAGAAGACTAAAGCCAAACATAGCTTTTTGATTGGCGAGTACTTCAACTCATTTGGTGTCATCATCCTACTCAAGTAGTAAAGGGAATTTTCTTTCCCTTTGCCATTCTCTTAGGTTAAGATTACTCCCACTGATCTTTCTTAAGTTGATATGTAAAGTATCAATGGCTTTCCAGGAACAAGAGCTGCTAAAACTGGTGGTTTTGTCAAGTAAGACTTGATGCTCTCAAAGGCACTACTACAAGCTTGTCCCATTCGAAAAGAGTACCCTTTTTCATAAGACGACTGAATGGTTAGCACTTTTCTGCTAGATTCGAGATGAATCTCCTAAGATATGCTAGCTTCCCTTGCGGACTCTTCAATTCATGGATGTTTCTTGGATCTACCATCTTCAGAATTGCATCTACTTTTACTTGATCAATTTCTATTCCTCGATGTCGTAAAATGAAGCCAAGGAATTTTCCAGAGGTAACTCCAAACGCACATTTCAAAGGATTCATTCTAAGTTGATACCTTCGTAGTAGATCAAACACCATCCTCAAGTCTTGCAAGTGATCACACTTTTTTCTTGATTTCACTACTAAATCATCAACATAACATTCAACATTTTTGTGAAGAATGTTATCAAAGATGCTTTGCATAGCTCTTTGGTATGTTGCTCCTCTGTTCTTCAAACCGAAAGGCATTACTTTGTAGCAATAAATGCCCTTAGGAGTGTGGAATGCAGTCAACTCTTCATCCTTTGGCGACATACGGATCTGATTGTAGCCGGATGAACCATCCATAAAAGACATCACCTCATACCCAGTAGTGGCATCAATCATAAGCTCAGGGATAGGAAGTGGAAATTCATCTTTGGGACATGCATTATTGAGATCCCTAAAGTCAACGCAAACTCGAATTTACCCATTCTTTTTCCTCACGGGGACAATACTTGAAACCCATGTGGGGTACTTAACTTCACGGATAAAGCTAGCCTCAATAAGCTTATTAACTTCAGTTTTGATCACGGGAACCAATTCAGGCCTAAAACACCGTTGAGCTTGCTTGATGAGATGTGCACCGCTTTTCACAGCAGGATGATGGACTTCTACCTTCGGGTCTAATCCATGCATTTCTTTGTAACTCCAGAAAAATACATCTTTATACTCTTTCAGTAAGTCAATGTAGGCCTTTTCCTCATCAATCGTCAGTGAAGCATTCACATAAGTGGGTTTGGATCTTCATCAGTTCCAAGGTTGATTTCTTTCAATGCATCAACTGTCACCTTTACTCCTTCTTCAAGTTCGAATAGCGCATCTTTAGCATATTCATCTTCTTGTGGTTCTCCATCGTTGAAAGATATATGGTAACACAATGAAACATTCTCCAACTCTCTATCAATTTTAATTGGAGAAAAAATATGCCTTTCATCTTGTGTAGTGACATGATATGAAGAGCCAACACTTTCTTCGTCTTCATCACGTTGCTTGGTGTAGACCACAACATGTGACTTTGCCTTTAGTACTTCTCCACATGAGACTACAATGTTCGTCTGCCACCTCATTCTAGAAGGGATCAGACTTTGAAAGTCTTTAGGAGAATTTTGAGATTTTGGTAAAGTAGATGCTTGCATACTCTTGCTATTTCTCCAAACCTTGCTTTTCTTCCTCAATGTCCCTAACCTCTCAAAAATAGAAATCCTCTTCATTAAGCTTCCAAGTCGATCAAAGACAGAAGGACTTTTGTTAGAATTAGTAGACTCATCTTCCATAGTTATGTAGTTGTTGCTTACCTTTTTTATGGAGATGCGGATAGGTGAAGGTTGTTTGTGGCCCAACCCTTCACATTGTTGCCTCATAGCAGGTTCTGATGGAAGCTTTCCCAATTTTGATGCTTCATATTGGGGTGATTTAGGGGCCACAAATTTTCCATGAAGTAATGACTTAGGAGCCACAGACTTCTCAAGTAATTTTGTGGATGACTTCATCATATCAATTCGCCTTACAGGAAGAGTCAAACCTTCCAGTGCATTTTCTCGCAACTCGAGAGAATGTCCCTTGTCCTCTTTTGCCTTTGGGACATAACGAAGAATGGGGTGTGACCTTTTTACTTGAAAAAGTACTAATCACGTTAGGCATCTTGTTTGGATTGCCAAGCTTTGGATCTTTCTTGTTTGTGACTTTTACCTTATCGACCGCTACCTTAGCCATCTTATTAAGGAGTCCGACATCTCTGGATGAAATGTTATCAACTTTTGTGGAATATTTCTTCAAGTAAAACTTTGCGTCAGCAAAGTGAGCTTCAGCTTCAGTGAATGGATTATCATCTACAATAATATTTTTTTGCAACTCCATCCTCATAATACTTCAAACATTGGTGGTAGGTAAATAGGATTACTTTGTCTTATGTACCCACGGCCGACCAAGCAAAATGTTATATGAAGTTTTTGCATCAATTACATATAATCACACGCTTGATTGCAACTCTCCAATGGTGAGGTCTATTTTGACGGTCCATGTGGACCTTTGTCCTCCTTGATTGAATCCTTGGATAATCAAGCGACTATCAGTAAGATCTGTTGTTGATATCCCAAGTTCTTTCATTGTGCGAATTGGAAGGATGTTGATTCCAGATCCTCCATCGACTAGGATTCTATTCACCTTTTACTCACGTGCAAAACTAACCATGAATAAAGGGAGATTATGAAATGTTTCACCGAACAAAAGATCATCGTTAGAGAATGTGATTTTGGCCATACATGCATTTTCAACTCCAGGAGATGGCTGTGGAGCATCTTTTGGTGATAGACATGATAGATTTTCAACTTCAAAAGACGGCTTTGGAGCATATTTTGGTGATGGATATGATGGAGTTGCATCTTTCGCTTACTATTCATCGATATTACAACATAGAGCTTTTGTGCCATCGCATGTAAACTTGGTGTAACACCAATTCGGCAAATATTCTCCTAATGTAATGGGTTGCCGCAACTCTTCGTAGTGATGCACCTTTATTTCCTTCTTCTTTGAATGCACGATCAAAGTTTTGGTTTTGGGTCTCCTTACCATCTTTTCCCTGACGTGTTGCTTTGATGACTCCTTATGCGAACTCACTTTTCTGCGTCTACGGCGAGTCACAAGAATCCAGCCCCAATCATCAAGATCATCTACTAGGTCTTCATCTTGTCTTATTGATCCCTATCCTACAGAAGCCAAATTACTTAGTATAGGAAGAGATTAACAAATTATTTACATCAATGGGCTCGAAGTCTCCAAACTTAATCATTCTTATTTGATTGGTGTTTGGAATGTCTTGCTTCATATTTCCTTCAACAAAATTGCAGGTCATGATCAGATTGGGTAAGTCAGAAGCGACACTGACTTGGTTTGAACTCAATTTCTCATTTTTAAGTTCAATCTTCCCTTCGCGAGCTAAGTCCATGATTTTATCCTTGAAGACGAAGCATTTCTCGATAGGGTGTCCAACCAGCCGGTGATATTTGCAGTATTTTGGATCATCACTCCTTCCTGCTTCATCTGGTCGTTTCATCTCTAGTAACTCAAAAAGTTTCATCTCAAGAAGTTCATCAAAGATTGCGGAAATATCTGAGTCAAGAAATGTGTAGTCTTTCCACTACATTTCCTTCAAGGTGAGCTTTTGATTTGTCCTTCCTTCAAAAGAATTCGCTTTTGCGCTCTGCATATTGTCCACCCTTGTGGTGAATTTCACATGAGAGGCATTGGCATTCATGGATTCTTTGTTTTCAGTCTTTGGCAAATATTTTCCCACATTCTTGAATTCTTTCCTTTTTTTGACTTTGCAGAGTTCATGGACATGTGGTGCTTCAGTTCCGACCGACGACATGCTCAACTCCATTTCATGAGCGCGAGTGGCCAACTCTTCAAAAGTTTTAGGCTTTATGCCTTGTAAAATATAGTGGAGACCCCAATGAATGCCTTGAATGCAAATCTCTATGCCCGAAGCTTCACTAAGTTTATCTTTACAGTTTAGACATGCATGCCTCCATCGGTTCATGAAGTCAAAGACTGGCTCTTCATTTCGCTGACGTGTGTTTGTAAGTTCCACCATGCTTACAGTACGTCTTGTGCTATAGAAGCGGTTGAGAAATTCTTACTCCATTTGTTCCCAACTATCAATGGAACCAGACTCAAGGTCTGTGTACCAATCGAAAGCATTTCCCTTAAGGGAGCGGACAAATTGTTTGACGAGGTAATTGTCGTTCCAGCATTATTGCAGGTTTCGATGAAGTGTGCCACATGTTGCTTTGGGCTTCCCTTACCATCAAACTGCTAAAACTTTGGAGGTTAATAACTGGCAGGCATTTTCAAACTATCAATCCTTGCAGTGTATGGCCTTGCATATGTCAAGGAGGATTTTGTAGCAACCTCGTATTTGTCTTTAATGGTCCTCATGATGAACTCCCTAATTTGGTTGATCGGGATCATTCCCTCCGAAGAAACTTGGATCTCTTTAGCATATTCAACTTGCTTTGTGGGGAAATCGGCTGTCTCCTGTACTTGCGGACGTTTTCCAGGTGCATGACTTGATTCTTCATCCATCTTGTCCTCCACCCTATCAGTATGACTGGCAACGGAACCGGGAGGTACCGGTACCGGTTCCGGTCCGTTCCGGTCCGTTACCGGTTCCGTCTCGGTTCCGAATAGTACCGGTTAGATCCGGAATTGTTTCGGTCCGGGAGGGGTAACGGGACGGAAACCGGGATTTACCGGTTAGTCCCGGTTCCGTCCCGGTCCGGTCCGGTTCGGTTTTTTTTTTAAAAAAAAAAAACTGAAAATTTGAAATTATAGCCGTTGAGAGCTGTTGGGCAACGGGTTTTGGGCCCCACCAACGGCTCTTTCACCCCATAACCCCCCATTTACACCTCCCTACCCCCCAAACTTTTTTTAATACCCCAAACTTCTTAAAATTATATTTTCATTCTTTTTTTTAACTATAAATATCCCTAATCTTTCATTCTTTTCACTTACAAAAATATCTTTTAATCTTTCTACTCTCTAGTCTCTACTCTCTAAATTCTCTTATTCTCGACTTCTCGTTAAAATTACGAATTTGATCTTTGGAAATTGGAGCTTCAAAATTCAACATTCAATTTTTGCCTTCCGGTCATACACGTCTACTTTTTTAAGTAGACGTTTGGTACATTCGTTCCAACTCACTTTTCATTTAGTTATTTATTTGTTTA
>JAJOOH010000906.1:0-100177 GCA_029582605.1 Solanum gracilifrons
CCCCCCCCCCCCCCCCCGTCCATTATTTTTTTTCGATACTATTATTATTATTTTTTAAATATTCTACCCCACCCCACTATTCCTTTGCTTCCAATTTTTTTTCTCGTTTTGTATTAGGTATATACATATGTTTTTAGGAAAATATTTTCTACTTACCGCAAGATTTTTTAAAAAATAATTTTTTTGTTTCTGTTATAGTTGGTTCTCAAGTAGAAAAAACACTTTTCTAAAACTATATGTATAAATCTAACCCAAAATAAAAAATGTAAAAAGAAAATTGAGAGCGAAGGGTTAAGGATTTGTTCTTTTAAAAAATAAAAATAATATCGAAACAAATTTTTGGAAAGCAGTGAGTGGTTTTGGTAGGGGGGGGGGAGTTGAAGTAAGATTTTAAAAAGTTTTTATAAAAGAATTTATTAGGGGGGGGGATTATCGGGGGTATGGGTGGAGGAGGTGCTAGAGTGGGATAGTGTTCGGTGATAAATATATGTTTAATTAGGATCTGATGTAATAATGTGCCTCATCATGATAGTAGTTTAAGATCATAGTACTCATGCATAGGTCCTCGACGGTCGAAATTTGACATAAAGTTGAACAATTAACACGTGGGGGTAAAGTCTACAAGACTTCGCTATGACTAAGGGTTTGTTCACTATAGTGATCTTCTTTATAGAGAAGACCTATGCTATAACGAAGGTGGATATTTTTTGTTTCGTGTTTTAAGTCATTTTTTCTCCCCGTATATGTGATAATTATACCATAGAACTCCAAGGGTGACTTTTCAAGACTTGGAGTTTTCTCTTTTGAGGCAAGTGATTCAAATCTATCTTTCCCTTCTATAATCCATTTTCTTCATAGAATTAAAGGGTGAGTTCTTCATGTAACTTTATGTAACTTTGTGGAGATCCTATATTATTTATTATTGGTCCTGAATGCTATGAGAGGGTATTTATGCATGGTTTTCATCCTTTTTTGTTAAATTTGATCTTCAAGCATGAAATTGCCAACATAAGCTTTAATCGAAGTATTGAGGAATCTAGAAACCGGGTTCTTGAGCATATGAATTGCTCAAGAGAGATTAATGGGATTAAAACTCAATGTAAGTTTTTTTTTATTTGAAAACCTCTTGATTTTATAAAACAACCCATTAATAATTCGTTAAACCTTCTAAAAAGGTAAAATTATGTGGACTTGAATATCCAAGACCTTCGTTTGAAAAATAGGGTATTAAAGAGACCTTATACTTTATTTGGCTTAGACTTCAAGCATTCTGAGGCTTTGAGAAAAGGCAAGGCTCCAACAATTTAGCTTGTTCAGTTCTAATTTGTCGGTTGAGATAGGTTACAATTTACTTGGAATTATACTTATTTTAGTTGCTTATATAATGTGAGTTATATTACATGTTAATTAAACTTCGAACATAGTCTGTTTTTATTATGATTGAATTAAGTGTTGCTTATATGAATATGTATGCAAATTATTGAATTGATTATTTACTGATGTTATGGAATATATTTCGTAATGTTTCTATACTTTGATGATTTTATGAATGATAATCTTGCAAATATTTTATGCTTGTTGTGTTACCTTGAGAGAAAATTGTAGAGGTTAGCATATTGAAATATACAGGTATACTGAGGATATAATCATTCGGATGATGAGTGACTTTAGCATGATGTGAGCTTATGAACAAGCGGTTATGTGTATGATTGGATCAGGTAGCATGTTAGAATGGTACATAAACACCTACGGTCCTCTGCATGTTATGACTAAATGTGCCAAATTAACATCATTTAACATGTATGTACATATGAGAGTGAGACTTGTGATTTTGAAATATATTTAGTGGTTGTGACAACTATTGTGATTAAATAACTACAAAGTCATGATGGATATGATTTCCATGATTTGTTTGCATCTTAAACAAGTTATTTGATGTATACATTGATTGATGGTTGATGCTCAGTGCTTCAAATATTGATATGCTAGTTAAATTCTAGTGATATTGAAAAGGGATATATGTTCATGCTCCCATAAATAATTCACTTATAAATGCTAAGCGTGGATGAAAATTGAATACTTGATAAGCATGCAGTGTTGGATTGTGAAGGATTGAATGGGTAATGAATTGTGTTTATGTTTGGTTTCATACTGTGTTAATGACTTGTGATGAATTTGACGAAGAATAAATTATGTGTTTAACTATGGGGAATTACTTGTCTACTTGTTTATAACTGTGATTATATCTATGCTACTAATCTTAGTCAGACTATGATGCCTATTAGTACCTAGCGTTTGTAATGATACTACTCTTGCATTTTCTTTTAAGTGCAGACTGTGATCCAGAGGTGTCTACTAGACCCCACATTTGTTGAGTTGCTCTCAGATATGAGGGTGAGCTACTTTCACCGCAGATAGTCTTATTTTCTGATGTCTTTCTTTTTAGATATTGAGACTCTTTATGATTTATATACTTCTGCTCTTAGACTTTTTAAGTAGATTTTTAATACGGTGACTTTCAGATTTTGGGGTTGTAATAGTTTAGACTTTCGTTATCTTATTTATTTATTTTGAGACTTAGACTTTATTGTGCTATGTTTCCCTTTAGAGTGAGATTAAGCCGCTTATAAGTTAATGTGGGTAACGATTATAGAAAATATTTTATAAAAGCTGGAAGAAGTTACAAAAAGTTCTTCGAAAGAAGCTATAGAAGGAATCTTAGTACCTACACGTGGAGAGTTTAGTAGCAATGAGAGTAGCATTTCCTGAGTATTAGATTAAATCGAATGTAGACCAGTTTAGAGAAGATGGGATAGATCCATAATTTAAAGTATCAGCTTCAGACCTAAGGGGGAAATGATAAGATGAGAAACCAAGTAAAGTGTTGAGAAGCAGATAGTAATGTGTTTAGAAAGAGTTAAAGTGATATATCGATCCATTCATACTCTAGTGTATTCCTCAAAGTTAAGTCATTACAATATCATGTCGATGTCTCTAAAATCAGAATTGTGTTCATGACTTATGCTCATACACTCTAGATAGATTCATATCTATGCTCAGTTCACAGAATGAGTGGCAAAGACTGTAGCTCATTGATCTCAATCTTACTCCATAATGTTATGGATATCAGCCTCATGAACCTATTCATACAAGCACTCGTATCTCCTAGTATGCTTAGTTTTGAGAAATCATGTTTTACTCTCAATGGATAGCAAATTAATGTTATGTCATGTATTCTTATATCATATATGTTGAATGAATCGTACTTATGATCTTTCACTCTAAGCTCTTTCAGTGCTCCTTTTCAATTTTGATAGTGATGCCAATGATAGTAGTTGAGTAGTGATATAAGGAGAAGGTTGACGTTTCTTATTGTGGTAGTGGTGGTGTGCTTATTCCATCTAATGTTATAAATATTGTGGAATAAGGGGATGAGGTTTTACTATGAGGAAAAGTTAAATAAGAGCAATTAGTCAATTCTTGGTAGTGATGCGTGAAATTTCAATTGGTAGAGATGATGAGAGAATGAGAAATTCTTAGATGTATTTTGTAGTAGGAGTCTATGGAGTGGTTATAGTAGTAGGCTTGAATTTGGTGGTCTTAACATGTGTATAAATGCATGATGCATTAGGTGCTTCTTGATATGGGCTTAAGGTTGGTTGAATGTGGTTATAAGGAGAAAAATTCTTGGGATGAGATCCTATAGAGGTATAGAACCTGATCTTTTGGTTTAGATAAGTATAGCCATCTCATGTTTAGCACCTTGTGAATTAGAGATTAGTCTTGAACACATTAAGAGCAATCGATTTGACTTAGACATTGTAAGAGTGGTCATATACTCTAGTGGGAGCTAGGAGTTATAGCTAATGAAGTGTAGTAATCAGAAAGGAGATCGAGCATAGTTGAGAAGTGTTGCTAAGCTTAAAAGTTATCAGTCATATCACTCAAGGCATAATATTCCTATTCTTACTTCGTGCCCATATATCTTTGTTTTATGTCAAATAGCTTCAGATAGAGCCTAAATATGTTCAAACTCATATTGTTCGCACCTTATGTGCTATAGAGAGTTCCAAACTCTTAGTGTGAATCAACTCCGCCTATGTTAGTAGAGAAGTTCGAAAGTCAGAAAGATAGTAAGAGAAACACCTTTCCCTTCCATCCTCAGTTTAACCATCATTCGAGGACGAATGATCCTAAGTGGGAGATACTGTAACACCCCAAAATTTTCTAAACTAAGGCCCAAACTATTCTTCATTTACATGTAAGGTCATATCGGGTGATGCTTAAATTGCTCATATGTGTTAAGATCAAATCTTTAGTGTGGGGATAAATTGAGGTCACTAGAATCCCCTAGCACAAAGTTGAATTGAAAGTTTCCATACCGATTAAGTTTTGATGTAAGATTCTACCTGGGTCAACTTCAAATGATCATATCTCTTATCATATAAAGGTTTAGGTGGCATGCAACCTATAAAATTAAAGGCATTTGAATCTTATTTCCAATGCAACTAATTTTGCATCAATCCGAGTTTCGAGTAAAACATTATGATAATTTTAGTAACCTGATATAATGCACTAACGAATTAGTCGACGAGAAAACATTAAAAAGAATCGTTTTTTTATTTTTACCGCTATGAAAACCCTAAATAAATTTCTCCAAAAAAATTAGGGTTTCATTTCTTAATCTCCATTATCCTCTCTCTCAAACCCTAAGACAACCCTAAGGAAAAATCAAAGTAGAAGACTTCCATTCAATATTATTTCAATCTTATTCAAGATTGTTCTTCAAGCTAAGTCGTTCTCCAAGAATTTCATTCCTTCCAACTCAAATTCCTTCAGACAATTATGAATCATTAACTAAAATTATAATTCTTGTTCATAGAGTTTTAAGAATCTAATTCAAGAATCTCAAGAAAGGTTTTCTTGATTGTTCTCGTTCAAGCTAGGGTTTCAAGGCTTCTAATCAAGTTATTTTTCAAGATTCTTCAAGAACCTTGTTCTTCCAGGTATGTAAGACTAATCATAGTGATGGAATGAGTTCATCCTCACGCCATACATCTCAATTCACTCAGTAAAAGTAAATCTAGGGTTCAATCCTTACATTTGAGTATTCTTGAGATAAGTTAATGTTGAGTTATATGTTCTTGAGTTTCTGATTTTCTTGAATTTCTATTCCTAATTTTGGAATTGTCGTATATTGTGTATTTAAATAAATGAGTTTATTGTTCATGTCTATTTTTCAGCATGAACCCTATTCCTGAGTATTCATTGAGTTCTTATTGAGAATCTTTTAAGCAAAACATAATTGTTTCAACTGAGTTTTTGAGTAAAGAGGAGTTTGAGTTAGAGTTTTAACCAAGATTTGAGCAACAATATAAGGGAACTAAGTATTTCCCAAATGTTTAATTTTTACATGAAGAAAAAAAGTATTATTTTGAGGAAAGTAAAAGAGTTTTTAGAATGATGGAGTAAAGAGCAATAACCTCATAAAATTGAGTAATTATCTCAACCCAAAGAGAGTATTTTTACATTGAGCAAAGAGAAATCTTGTAGGCTAAATGAGCAATGAATTTTGAGATATTTCAAAGCAGTTACCTCTTTTAAGAGCAATTATCTCAAACTAGAGAAAGAACATGTTTTATATATTTGATCATGAGTATATGTATTATTGGGAGTAGTATTGAGCACGATATGGGGATTAGTTTAGAAAACTCAAAATCCTCATAAACCATGTCATGACAACATGGGTGCAGGAATATCATACTTTTTAGATGATTCCTTATTACTTAGTGCATCCACTTAGTTCAGAGGTTCTACATACCAGCACGGTATATGACAGTTTTGGCAGCGTGGACGAGATGATAAATCATCATTTTGCTCATAGTGATGGATGTCAGTTAGAGAATATCTCAATAGAGTTAAAGTGTATTTTAATATATCACTTATTATGTTGAGTTCATACATGATTAAGTATTATACAAAGCTTTAAATGATTTAACATCTTTATTTCTTTACATTCATCTTGAGTATATTTTATCTATTGCAATCCTTTCATTTACTTATTTCACTTCGACTATATTATATACTCGTTCATTCAATGTGCTGATGTCATTTGACCTGCATCTTTTTATAATGTAAATACACGTGCTAAGGATCATCAACAAGTGCTTCGTTAAGATCACTCTACACTTCTGTTAGCTTTTGGTGAGCCTCCTTGTAATTCGGAGGACTTCACATTTACTTTCTAGTTAGTAGTTTTGAGATGTCGTAGGTCTTGTACCGACATCCTTCTTTAATATTATAGGCTTCATAGATAGACAGAGTCGAGGTGTATCTCACTATTTACTTTCGTATGAAGTTGTTTTACAAACTATAAGTATTTATATGAAGTATTTTCCAAACTTTTTATGAGATGAGTATTTGAGTTCAAAAGATTTAATTATGTTTTGATCCTATTATTGCTCAAGTAAGTCTTCCACTAAGTAGTCAACTAGGCCAAGGGTTCGATTGGGGACCAAAAATAGTTCTCGAGTGCCAGCAATTTCCAGGGTATAGACTCGGAGCGTGACACTTAATCTCTTTGCCTTGTAAGAACTCTATTACAACGCCTCAATGCAATCTCACTTGACCAGCTAACTCTAGCTAATACAAGCTCCAAATGATTACAAAAAAAAATAAAAACACCCGCACATGTTTCTCAATGAAGTGTAGGCTCAGAATATTAGTGCAAAATACAAAATCTAACAACAAGGAACAAAGGACATCTTCAGTTGACATGAACAAGTCCTTTGTTGTAGAAGTTTTCCTTTTAGAAAACTGTGACGACTTTTGCTTTATGATAAGAGTAAAATTTTGTAAAATGCAAGGACTAGGTTTTGCTTCTAGGTAACATCCCTTATATATTGGAGAAGCCAAACCTTAATCGCCTACTATTAGTCAAGGAAGGAAAGGAGACTATAGCCTTGCTGTAGTGCTGCTGCACAACTACAAAGATAAAACAAAAGCACACACAGAGAAAAGAAAGAACAAGTGCAGTAGTTGAACATGAAATGTAACAAAGAAGAACTTTTTATTTTCTTGAACTGAAGGCTTTTTGTTTTTACAACAAATACGTAGTAGTTGTATATAATATTCCACTAACTTCAACACCTAAAATGACTCTAATAACTTACTAAGACTCCTATCAAGATAGACTTTCTACGAAATAGGAACTGATTTATTTGACTAAGTAAACTAAACAACGCAGAAGTAAAACAATAAAACACTGAAGATGCACTAATTTTTAACACTCCCCCCTTAGTACATGCTTACGATCAATAACTCCAAGAGCAACCCTAAAATATTCAACTTAGGCTTTATTAAGGCCTTTGTAAATATGTCCACGACGTGCCCATTTGTAGGAATTCCTTTCAGAACAACTTCTTGCGCCAACACTTTCTCTCGAATGTAGTGATGACGAACCTCTGTGTGCTTCGTCCGACCATGAAATATTCGATGCAAGCTTGACAAAACTTTCATTATCACATCTAATTTGAATAGCATAAGCAACTTTGCACATCATCTCTCCTATTAATATCTTCAAGTACATACATTCTTGTGTAGCCATAGTTGCGGCTACGTACTCAGCTTCAGTGCTAGATAATGTTACCACTGGTTGCATCTTGCTGTACCAAGATACCATAGCTGAACCAATATTAAAACAATATCCTGAAGTTGAATGTCTATCATTCGCATCTCCAGCCCAATCCGTGTCGGTAAATCCATTGAGCACAATTATTTCATGTCTTCTATACATAAGACCATGATCAAGTGAGCCCTTCACATAACGAAGCATTCTCCTTGCTGCATCAAAAGGTGTGAACTTCTTGGACACTGCATGAACTAAGAAACAATTCCAACGGAATAAGCAATCTCCGGTCTTGTGATAGTTAAATAAATTAAACTACCAACAAGTTGATGAAAAAATTTGTCATCTTTTAATGGCTTTCCTTCAGCCTTCATCAACTTTAGATGTGGTTCCATTGGATTGACTTTTTCTTTCGACTCCCCTATGCCGAAACGCGACAACAATTTTCTTGCATGTCTTTTGAGAAATAAAATATCCTTGATCTGTTTGTTCAACTTCCAGACCAAGAAAACAGCTCACTTCCCCCAAATTCTTCATCTCAAATCAAACCGAAAGATCATTTTTCAACATAGAAATCACAGCTTCATTATTTCCAATATTGATCATGTCATCCATATATAACAAGACCATCATGTGCACATTTGATTCTGATTTAATAAATAAACTAGAATCTCCATCAGAAACTTTAAAGCCACAAAAAATAAAGTATTAGGAAACTTTACCATACCACGCACGTGGTGTTTTTCTAAGACCATACAACACTTTTTTTTATCGACAAACATGTTGAGTATACTGCAGAGGGATGTATCCTTTTGGCTTCTCCATAAATACTTCATGATCCAATTCTCCATAATGAAAAGCGTTTTTATATTAAGCTGCCACAACTTCCAATTCATAGATGCCGCAAGAGAGAAAATGGTTCTTACCGTTAACATTTTTACAACTGGACTGATTGTTTTCTCATAATCCAGTCCATAAATTTGAGAAAAACCACGTGCAACAAGCTGAGCTTTGTAGTTGTCGACAACCCCATTCGAGTTTTTCTTCAAACGATAAACCCATTTGCAAGTGATCAGC
Source organism: Solanum gracilifrons (assembly GCA_029582605.1). Lineage (NCBI taxonomy): Eukaryota > Viridiplantae > Streptophyta > Magnoliopsida > Solanales > Solanaceae > Solanum > Solanum gracilifrons. The sequence continues at coordinate 8,705 of JAJOOH010000906.1, forward strand.
TCGCAATTCTCAGGCTTCGACACCAACTTCCACGTCTGATTTTTGTTCAAAGCATCAATTTCTTCTTGCATAGTTGCATTCCACTTGGGATGACCTTTGGATTCTTCATAGCTTACTGGTTCATCCAATACTCATGTAAAGAAGCAAGACGTAATTGAGCAGTTGTTCAACTGTACATCATAATCTTTGAAGTAACTTGGTTGTCTTTTCTCCCTTGTTGACCTTCTTTTAGTTTATCGTTCAACATCATCTGAATTTGAGCTTCCTTCATTATTTGGTTCCTGCAAGTTTCTCTCTGGAAGCAACTCAAAGTTCTCTTGATCACCATCAAGAATGGTTTCTTGATTGTTGGTTTTCTGGGCAGAATGGTATGCTGATATTTCATCAAACACAATATCTCTCGAAGTAACTAGTTTCTTGGGTTCAGGATCCATACACCTCCACCCTTTCTTATATGAATCATAGCCAACAAAGACACACTTTTTTGCTTCCAAATCAAGTTTGGTTTGGTTAGTTTTTGGAATATGAACATAACAAGTTGAACCAAATACTCGAAAATAATTTACATTTGGCTTTTCATGATATAGAATTTCAAAAAGGGGATCTTTCTTTACCTGGCCATGGAGGCAAACGATTTATCACATGACATGAGCATTGAATAGCTTCAGCCCAAAGCTCTCGAGGGAGATTCTTATCGTGCAACCAGGAAAGGCTAGTAGAAACAAGATGAGCTATTTTCCTTTCGGAAACAACATTTTGTTGGGGGTATTTGGACATGTCATTTGCCTCGAAATACCATTCTTATCGCAGTATTAAAACAATGCATCAGACATATATTTGCTTCCATTGTCACTATGTAGGCATTTAACTTTTACCCCAAAAGCCTTCTCCACGGCAGTCTTAAATTCAGCAAATTTTGACAAGGCTTCGCTCTTCTCTTTCAAGAACTTCACCCACGTATATCTTGAGAAGTCATCTACATGTACCATGAAATACCAAAAACCACTATTACTTGTTGTTTTTGTTGGTCCCATCAAGTCTGTATGAACCAACTCAAACATAGTGGATCTACGATTTGCTGATCTTTGAAATGGAAGACGATGTGATTTTCAAAATTGACAACCTTGACAAACTACATCTCCATGAATATTTTGAAGAGCTGGTAGACCATCCACCAGTTTCTTCGAATAGATTTGCCGTAACAACTGGTATCCCAAGTGCCCCAATTGAGCATGCCAAATTGAGCACTATTTGTTTGACTTGTCTTCTTCACATAAACTTCCCCTACTACCATGACAAACAACGAACCTTTCTTTTCACTCGTAAGAACAACATCAACAGATATGTTCTTCACATTGTCCAGAATCTTCACATCATTTGGACCTAACAAAATATATTTCCCAAAACCAGTGATTTGAGAAACTGAAACTATGTTTCTCTTCAAGCCTGGAGCATGGAATACATCATTCAACTTGACAGTTCCTGTATCTCCAACGTCAATCTTCAAGACTCCTTCATTAGCTATTGGATATGTCGAGTTATCCACTGTAACAACTACTCGTTCTCTTTTGTGTTAACGCAAATTTGAAAGAAGAGAATCATTTTCGGTTACATGATGTGAGCAACCAGAATCAAGGATCCATTCTTGTTTGCAGCTATCATTATTGTATAGAGCTTGAACGGGTACGACATCATTGTTCCTCTGTTTAGTAACCTCAATAGTGAAGCACTGCTTCCATTTGAGTTTCTCATTTCCATCATTTTCACTTGCAATATTTGCTTTTGAGAGCTTCACTCTTCGGTATTTCTTGATGTGTTCAATTTTACCGCATATATAGCACTTACTATTATCAAAGTTGCCACCAGTAACTTTTTCACTGTTCCTGCTTTCAAATGATGTGTTTTTCTTTTTGTTCTTATCCCTTGAAAAGAGAGTTGCATCTGGTTCAAGTCTTCTTGCCATTTGCTTTGCCAATGCCTCTTTGTTGGAAAGCAAAATTTCAAATTCTTCAACTGAAGGTTGCTTTGTCCAGCCCTTAATGGAGGTGACGAATGGATTATACTCCTTCATTCCTCGAATAAGAAATCATCACAATCTTTCTTCACCAATCTTATCATCGGGATCTAATTCTGATATTTTAGCACAAATAACTTTAACTCGTAAGAAATATTCAGAAATAGACATGCCTCCCTGTGTTAGCATTGCCAATTCATTTTCCAGCAGTTGCAGCCTAGCGGTGTTCCTTATAGTAAACAATCGCTCAAGTATCTCCCAGACTTCTTTTGGTGAAATAACATCACGTACATGATCGATAAGATCTTTTCCAATTGAAGTTCTTAAAGCAAAAAGTGCTTTACTACATTTGATCTTCCATTTTCTCCGTGGTTCTGAATTTTTTGGAGCATTTGCTGGAATTTTGGCTTGAGCACCAGCAATAAGATCGCACATGTCTTGACCTTAAAGGTAAGCCTACATACATATTCTCCAGTACTTGTAGTTTGTCCCTACAAGCTTCTCGACACCAAACTGTGTGTTTGAACTATTTACCCCATTTGCTGACTCCATACCGCACAAACTTTTTCTCTGCAACTTTCAGTCTCCTCCAACAAGACTTAACAAACTTGATAGACAAGAAGAAGGAAAGAACATTCAAGCCAATAACCTGGCTCTTGATACCATAAAACAAAAGCACACACAAAGAAAAGAAAGAACAAGTGCAGCAGTTGAACATGAAATAGAACAGAGAAGAACTTTTTATTTTCTTAAACTAAAGGCTCTCTATTTTTACAGCAAATACGCAACAACTGTATATTATATGCCACTAACTTCAACTCCAAAATGACTCTAATAACTTACTAAGACTCCTATCAAGATAGACTTCCTACGAAATAGGAACTGATTTATTTGACCAAGTAAACTGAACATCGCAGAAGTATAACAGTAAAACACTGAAGATGCATTAATTTTTAACAAAAGATAGTACACTTTAAAGTTGTGCCATTGACCTTGCTTAAAAAAACAATGGTAATAGGTCCCTTAGTTAGTTTGTCAATCATCAAAATCAATATTACATCACAATTCAAAATTTTCCAGCTAATTATGTCAAGTACAACATCCGTTAATGATGGTTCATTGACGTCAGATAAGTCTTTCTTTTGGTCCGGAATCAGATAAATCTAATGAAGGGTTAAAATGATCTTTATTGATATGTTGTCTGTTCCTCTATCCAGCAAGGGAAGCAACATTCCCCTTTATATCCTTGTGTTGTTTATTCTCTTTTTAATGTAAAATCCATTGCAACTAAGTTCTTAATATTTTTCATCTATAGTTTACTATAACTTGTGGTATATCCACCAACAATAGTTATGTAGATAAGTTGTGTAAACTGCACCAGCCAGCATGTCAAGTAAAAGTAGATGAATGTACCATATCAAAAAACTTATACAGTTAGGATCTACAAGAATTATGCAACTTTACAAAATTGTACCTTCTTGCAATCTACATATCGTAGTCAATTGCAAGACTGGACGCTCGTGCTACAATTAAGAAGAGACAGTAACATGGCAGCTCTCGTTTGGCATGTCAGCTGAAATATGTGATGAATATATAACCGCATGACAATAGAAAGTAGCCTTATCATTTTTTCGCTTATCATCATTCTCCAACTCTTCTTCTTTCCCCTCATTTTTCTGCTTCTGGTTCATCACAACAAAGCCATTCAACCTTTTATATAGCATTCCTTCTCAGTTTATTTAAGATATGATATAAACTCCCGGAGAGAATCAACATATCCTATGTGATTTCGGTATCTTGTTGTTGCATTGGGGATTGCTTTTACAATTTCATTCATGAAAACAACTCCTTTAAAAAAAGTTACTGAAAAGAGATGATGCATGTTTTTATGCCTTTAAAGTGTGTATCACTTGACTCAAGGATCTTCAAATAACATATCCTTCATCATATTTCTTTTTAACCTCTTCTTTTTTTTCCCTTCTCAATTAATGTTTCTATGTTATGATTTTTGTTATTCATGTGGCTTTTCAATTTTCTGAATTCCAGTATTGATTACATTCTTAAATTCTTAAGATTCCAAGTCTTTTACATGCCAGGAAGTCAAAAGTACTGCTTCTTTAGTCTAAGTTGGACATAATAAAAGTTTGAAGTTGCTTGTTGAATTCTCCCGTATTATTAAAATGTGTTGTCATTTATGCTACTCTTAAGACATTTGAAGCTAAAAATTGCAGCAGCATATAAAATAAGAGACGAGCAAGTACAACTTGACCATTTAAATTTCTTCCATCAGTGACAAATGTCTCTCGCGCAAAACATTCTAACCGATATACCTACGTTACAATTATTAACTATAATACTTGTCCACTATTGACTTTGCACACTTCTTAAGAAACTATAAATAGAAGGCTAATTTACTATATCACCCTTTGAATATCATAAATACAATGTCTTGAAAAATGTAATAGAGAAATGACTATAACTAATAATAAATGTAAATTAGGAACTAAGTGTAGAATTATTTGTGTTAGGATATTAAGCAGAGACAGTAATAGCGCAGCTCTCCTTTGGCGTGTCAGTTGAAATATACAATTGCATGCCAATAGAGAGTAGTCCTATCACTGTATTGATTATAAATTGAAGAATATATTTTTATTTCACCAACTCTCTTCTCTTTTCTTTTCAGTTTTTCTTATTTTGTTTCATCACATAAGAGCTTTACAAGCTTATACAGATAATTCCTTTCAGGTTTAAGAGATGGTATAAACCCATGGAGAATCAACATATCCTATCATTTTTATGATGTGTGTGTCAATTTTCTGCTGAATGCCTCTCAAAGTGAGAGTTTTTCCATTATATAGAGAAAATAAAGATTACACATCCCTAAAGATCCGTCATTCTATCCCTAAAGATCAACTATTCTATCTCTACAAATATGCTATTCAATCCCTCTAAATCTGCCTTGCTATCCCTCCAAATCAGCTATTCTATCACAATATTTATTTCTTTGATTCTACACAAATGTATATGATCATGCTAATATATATCACTATATAATTACATTAATATATACAATCATTTAGTTTTCCATCAAGCTAACATCCCCCCTCAAATTGATGCTGGTGGATCAAGAAGCATCAATTTGCCTACTAGAAACTGATGGCGTTGCCGGGCCATGGATTTTGTAAACGCATCAGCTATTTGAAGATCACTGGACACATGTGGAAGAGTAATGACTCCTTTACCTACAACTTCTCGGATATAATGACAATCCACTTCGATGTATTTGGTCCTCTCATGAAAAACTAGATTAGTAGCAATCTGAATAACACTTGTATTGTCAGCGTGGAGAGGAGTAAGATGAGATTGAGGAATCCAATCTCAGCAAGTAATCCACGAAGCCATACAACCTCGGAGCAAGCAATAGACATGGATCGATATTCAACCTCTGTTGAAGATTTTGACACACGATCTTGCTTTTTACTCTTCCAAGATATCAATGACTCTCCAAGAAACATGCACCAACCAGACTGAACGACGAGTATCAGGACATCCCGCCCAATCAGAATCACTAAAAGCATTAAGACAAATAGGAGAACCACTTGGAAAGAACAATCCACGAGTAGAAGTTCCTAGAAGATACCGAATGATGCGACGAACAGCCACCAAGTGGAGATGATGGGGAGCTTGCATAAATTGACTAACTAGTTGAACTGCAAAAGAGATATCATACCGAGTAATAGTAAGGTAATTTAGACTCCCAACTAATTGTCGAAATATAGTTGGATCAGGAAGAAGATCGCCTTCCTCACGACGATACTTCACATTCAATTCCAATAGAATATCTACGAAGGAGGAATATTGAAGACCAGCCAAAGAAATCAGATCCTAAGTATATTTGTGTTGGTTTAGAAACACACTTGAAGCAACATTATGAACTTCCAAACCCAAAAAATAAGTAAGAGTACCAACATCTTTAATATGAAAAGAATCTTTAAGCTGTTGTTGTAGGCTAGTGATTAGTGAAGAATCAGTTCTTGTGATAATAATGTCATCTACATCCACCAAAAGAAGAACACAACCTGTAGATGTTTACCTAAGAAACAAAGATGAATCATATTTGCTCTACTCATAAATAAATTGTAGCAAAGTAGACTGGAACTTATCAAACCAAGCTCTTGGAGCTTGTTTTAATCCATACAAAGACCGCTTCAACTTGCATACATCTGATGTAGGCGATGAGAACAAACCAGGCGGAGGTTTCATATAAATATCTTCTTTAAGATCACCATGGAGAAAAACATTTTTGACATCCATTTGATAAAGAGACCAGTTTTGTGAAGCAGCAATGGCAATAATTGTTCTCATCGTAGTCATTTTGGCTATGGGTGCAAAAGTCTCCTCATAGTCCATCCCACACTCTTGTTTGTTACCAAGAACAACCAATCGAGCTTTGTAACGATCAAGAGTTCCATCAGAATGAAGTTTGATTGAATAAACCCATTTATATCCAATAGGGCGGACATTTGAAGGACATGAAACAATGTCCCATGTGTCATTTTCTTTAAGAGCCAAAAGTTCTTCCTCCATTGCTTTCTGCCAATATTCATGCTTAGAAGCTTGTGAGTAACAAGATGGAACAAATATGTTGGATAAAGTAGAGGAAAAGCCATACCAATTGGGAGTACGAGATACTCTGGTAGATCGCCGAGTAGGCTCAAGTGGACGAGATCTTGAAGAATTCTCAGATTCTAGTTGTGGTACAGTTTCAGGTGGCGGATCAGTGTCGGAATAGGATAAAGTTTGCTGATGTTGTTCATACACAAATCTAGGTTTGAACCTCTTAAAAGAAGATGATAAATCCTCAAGAGTAGGAAGAAGAGGAGAAGCAGAAGATGAATCTACAATCGTAGGAAAGAAATACTGATTCTCAAAGAAAATAACATTTCTAGAAATACGAAATTTGTGAGAACATGGATCATAGCAAATAAAACCTTTTTGTGAAGTACTATAACCCTTAAAAGCACATTTAGTAGACTGTACAAAAAATTTATTGCGCTGCGAAGAAGGCAAATGCACAAAACAAACACAACCAAATGTATGAAAATCACTATAGTTAGGATTTTGGTGATAAAGACGAAAATATGGAGACTCAAGATTTAGCATTTTAGATGGCAATCTATTAATTAAATAGACAATAGAAGAGAAAGCTTCCACCCAATATTTAGATGGTACAGAGGACTAAATCAATAAAGTACGAGTGACATCTAAAAGATGGTGATTTTTTCGTTCAGCAACTCCATTTTGTTGTGGTGTATATGGGCAAGAGTGTTGTGAGACAATTCCTTTGTCAAGCAAGAATTTTTTGAATTCATAAGACATATATTCTCCACCAGAATCAGATCTTAATAATTTGATGCATGTTGAAATTTGAGTCTCAATGTAAGCCAAAAATATCTTGAACATGGAAAATACCTCAGATTTGGATCGAAGAAAATACACCCATGTAAATTGACTATAATCATCTATGAATGTCACAAAGTATTTGAAATGAGCATGAGAAATAATTGGTGAAATGCCCCAAACATCACTATGAATGACATCAAAACACTTTGTAGCACGACTACCAAAATTAGGAAAAGGAAGAGTTTTACTTTTGCCTAATTTACAAGTAGAACAATCAATGGAAGCAGTTGAAAATTGATTTTTATTTCCCAATAAACCAAACTTTGATAAATGAGACAACACAACAAAATTTGGATGTCCTAGACGCTTATGCCAAACCTCAGTCGTACTAGCAGTAGAAGTACAAGCAAAAGATAGAACATGAGGAATGGAAAAGTGTATAGGAAACAATCGTCCAACTTTAGGCCCCTTCGCGATTATCATCCCAGACACCTGATCCTGCACAATACAACCATTACGATAAGAATTCACATCACAATTGTTATCTACCAATTGTCCAACTGAAACAAGACTAGTTGAGAGCTTTGGTGAAACAAAAATATTCTTGAAAGTTGGAGTAATGTCCCCAACCTTGGTAATGGGTAAATTACTACCATTGACAATCTGTATTTGGGATGCACCTTGATACTTACGAACATTTTTTAGGATGCTCGTTGAGTTAGTCATATAATTGGAAGCACCTGAATCAATAATCCAAAAATTAGATGTAACATCATTACCTTGTAATCCCAATGCTGAAAAGGCTAACACGATCATTTGTTGTACCATTTTAGGAGTAAGAACTTGTCCTAAATATGAGTTATCATTAGTAGAACCATTTATCCTAGCTTGAAAAGCATTGATCCTACGATTTTGAGGGCACGTAGGACACTCTTTGATAATGTGTCCTTGTTGTTTACAATAATTACAGAACTTCTTGCTACAATTGCTAGCAATATAACCATATTCCTTGCAACTGTAGCATTGAGTTCTACCCATATCCCTGCCCTTTCCTTTACCTTGAGCAGCAAATGCAACAGTGACATCATTTTCTTTCTTGAAAGCATTTTGTGTGACAAGACGTTCCTCTTCACGAAGTAATTCCCTAAAGCAAGCATCCAAAGAGGGAGACGGGTCACGATTCATCAAGTTAGAGCGAACACTCTCAAAGTCGGAGCGTAATTTCATAAAAAATTGGTCTCGCTTGCTTTGCTCATGAACTGCCTGAATCACTGATAGAGATTCAGTAGGCATTTTGGCATATACAATATCTGTGAATTTAGCCCATAAGTTCTGAAATTCAGAAAAATAATCCTGAACAGAAAGACCTCCTTGAGAGTAATTAGCAATTTCATACTCTAACTGAAAACGTCTTACGCTATTATCTTGGTTGTAAACCTTTTGTAAGTAATCCCACATGGCCTTAGCTGTCTTGTACGACCTAAGATTAAGAACAATAAGAAGGTCAATTGACCCTAGAATCCATGTCATCACCCGAGCATCTTTAATCTTCCATTCACCTAGCTTTGTTGCATCAGTAGGAGCATGATCGCTTCCATCTATATGGCCCCATAGTTCTTTATCGGTGACAAATAACTGAAACTGAAACTCCTAAGAAGAATAATTTTTTTCCAGTGAAACGAACACTGAAGGATTCAAAGTGATGTGAATTCATATTTTTGAATAGCTGTGAAAACTACAAAGACTCAGAAGGCAACTAGAATGACCAAGAGCAAAATTCCCAGGTGGTAGGACTGATTGTCGATGAACAGTCAACCAAAAACCAAGATTTTCAATTTTTTTTTAGAAGGAACCACAAATGACTCTATGAAACAAGACAACCAAGAGAAGGCTCTAATACCATGTCAATTTTCTGCTGAATGCCTCTCAAAGTGAGAGTCTTTCCATTATATAGAGAAAATAAAGATTGCACATCCCTAAAGATCCGTCATTCTATCCCTAAAGATCAACTATTCTATCTCTCTAAATCTGCTATTCAATCCCTCTAAATCTGCCTTGCTATCCCTCCAAATCAACTATTCTATCACAATATTTCTTTCTTTGATTCTACAACAAATGTATTTGATCATGCTAATTTATATCACTATATAATTACATTAATATATACAATCATTTAGTTTTCCATCATGCTAACAGTGTGAACCATAGATATATCATCTTGCTTTTGCTAGAGTCTCTAAAAGGAGAAGTTTTGTATCCCTTACCATTTCATTTGTGAAAGCTCCTACATGATTTTGTGGCTATGAAATGTGTCACTTGAGTACTCTTTTACAACATATCCTTCGTCATATTCCTCTTTCTTTTTCCATCTACATTTCTATTTCAGATTTGTTTTTGCTTTCATGTGACTTTTTGATTTTTTGAGTGTCAGTCTCACTGAATTTCGTCTAGGATATAACATAGAAATTTACTCTAGCACACAAATATGTATATTTAATCCAATTTATTCCACAACTCCCCATGTCACCAGTTCCCAAATTTGTTTCATTCAAATGAAAAAAAATGATTATTATCAGTTGTTGATCATACACACACTTCTCTTATCTCCAAAACTAAACATATCACTATTAGAAGTAAAAAAATTTCCCACCACGAATCAACAAAAAATTATTTTATAAAACATGAATTTTTCATGAGATAACTCACCCGGAAAGCGCATAGTAGAAAATAGTTTCTCATTGAAATATTGGTAAGCTCCCTAATTTTTCTGTGTGAAAACACTATTATTTTTTTCTTTTCTAACTGATTCAAGGCAAATCCATGTTTTGGGATCTGTTAGTCAAGTAATGATTTTCTCTAGTAGACAAAGGTATAATTCTTACTTTAGAGAAGTTTAATGCTTACTTCATTTCCCGTGTTGGATAACAAAAGACTATAATACATGAACTATATATATATCAGACTTGTGAAGAGGGCTATCCCTAGCTACCAACCCTTCCAATTGTACATAAAATTTTCTTTTAGTGAATTGGTTGCCTCTAATTAATTAGCTTACAACAAAGTCAGTAAATGTGGATCTTCTATGTAAGCCAAAAAATCATAGCCTTTTTCAGGTTTACCAAAGTCCTCAACTTCCTTATATTTGAGGAGTCATAGGATAGGATGAAAAGAAAAGTCATTGTATTTGAATCGATGGGGAAAACGAGTGCAACTAATACTAGCACTATATAGAGTATATACTATATACTCATACCAAAATCAATTTACCTGAATATTGAAATCGCCTCTATCTATTCGACAAAGTTGTGTGATCATCAGGAATCCTCACAGAATGGATGAATCCCATGTTTACACAACCTAGATATCCTTTAGGGGATGCATAGCGTATTTCTCTCTTGTAAACCTAACAGCCAACTAATGTAAAAAAAACATTATTTATATGATACAGATCACGGTTAAAGATCTGGAGAGCAACGCAAGCTAATGGCTAATGAGCTGATTAACTCCCCTTTATGGGGGACGATACAACTAATATTTCCAGCAAGTCAAATAGTTAAATAGCAAATGGCAATATGAGTTATTAGCGAGCGTAGCAGAAAAGTAACACATCTTTTGGTCCAACTCTCATCCAACTGAACCGAACTTACCTGAAAGCACCAGATTCATCTGAGTAGACCAACACCACACCAAAACCACAGAATAGAGCAATCGCAGGACCATGGGAGATGTAACCTAACTCCCAAATCATAAAACTAACCTTATGTTCCACATCTACTATCTTCTAACAACCAAGAGCGTTCTGTCAGTCCTTAGTTATCCTGAACATCTCCAACACCAATTGAAACCTGCCTACAAGCTCACACAACATAAACTTCAGAAGAACAACAGGCTCCACTTGAATATTAAGGAATAACAACCACCAAAACAAGGAACTCAACCAAAGCCAGGCCGAAAATCTACCTTTGGCTCTCAAAGACCAACAAATTCAGTTGAAACACAACATTCTAAAACTAACTACGTTAATCCAAAGGACACCTATCCTATAGACGACAAGTCTACACTGAGTCCAACTCCAAGGACCTACTCCAAGCAAAAGTGCTTCGGAAAAAAAAACCGACACCATGAGTCCACAAGCTATTTGCCACTACAAATCTGAACTAACCACCCAGTCTAAGGGAAACCAAGCCGGCAAGTAGCGTATCAACATACTTAACGGGACGGTAGTATCCCAAGGGTACCGACCCCATCACGAATCACACAAGTTACCAAGTATGAAAAAAGCAAACCATGCATCCTAAACTAGAGCCAACTCATAAATCCCATGAATTACTTTGACCTCGTCCTGAAGATCAACCTTCTTAGAAAATTTCCATTTTCCAACAGAGCTAAGGCTTGAAGCAACCCACGAGCACCACCATTCAAACTCTAAATTGCACACCAGCCTCGAGAGTTATCGACACAACAACAAAGAACCAAACACCAAAAACAACAAGGCACAACAAGGGATCACACCTGTAGATTCTGGCTAGCCATAACAAAAGTCTCGAACCCCAATAAGTGGAAGACTCCAAAAAGATTGAATGAGCAATAACACAACTCCATAATCGAGAAAAAACTAACAAAAAGGGAGAAAGCAACTAAAAGAACTACCACAACTAAAACAGGCTAACTACTCAACATAGAACTCTAAGAATTTACAATCTCCTAACTACTACTCAAAAGGGACGACTCACAACTAAGCTAACCTCCTAAGCAAACTTGTTCCTACAACACATAAAACTCAAATCGGGCAAAGCTTGTCTAGCCATCTATCAAAAAAGGACCAGCATCATAGTAAAAACAGACAACGGGGGTGGCAAAAAGGGAAACCAATAATCCCAAGGCCCCAACCACAACAAGAATATCGTGGAAAAGGCTTGGAGAGTTACTTAACCACTACTCCCAATCAAAGCAACATAACCTATTTGATCCACTACTAAAATAAATCAACCACAGGGGAAAAACACATACACAATCCTCAAATCTAACTGCCATAACAAGCCAACGATAGATAACAATCCCAATAAACTCGAACATGAATTAAAATCCCAAATCACACAAAATAAGAACTAAAGAGAGAAACTACAAAACACATCCAAAGAAGGGATACTAGAAGCCTTGGCTTCTGACCGGCCTATAGAAGCATAAAACGGACCGTGTCCAACCTTAGCCTGAACACCTGATGTAGTAATGGCAAAACCCAAGGCACTATCTATAACCAAAAAAGCTGATAACCCATACACTAATGTAGGTGAATACATCTCATCATGGTCCCATGCTAGGGACAAGTTGTAGGTTGATGACTAAGCTTCCCACATGTACAACCAAGTCCAACCACCCTAGCTTGGGGACTATCAGATGTCTGCAATACTTGGAAAATTAATTCCAACCTTGGGCCTTTTCTAGACTGGTGGTCATGCCTTTCATTATCATAGAAACCTCTAAAGTGTGAAGCCCAACGTGAAGAAAGTGATGATCAGTCCTGTATACCTCTACCATACTCAAAACCAACCCCAACCAACTACACCGGGGGCTTGCGACATTCTCTACATAGTATCCTGCCTTGCCACACTAATAACAATCATCACTGAGAGAAACTAGTTGTAAAACCCAACACTTGATGGTCCAGAATTACCACTATGAGAAGTTTGGTATGCACTCTTCCTATCATAGGAACCACGACCTATCTCAGAAGCCATTAGAACCTGAGATGATATTACCATAGGCCTGATAGGTTGAGAATGAAGATGACCCTAGATGAAATGGTACCCTCCTCGAAGTGGAATATTGTCAACGTTACACTAATGGCGAGGCCTCTTATCACTATCTCCATAATTCTCAAGGCACACCTCTCCATACCCTTGACATGACTAACAACCTAGGGAAAAGTAGACCACGATTCTATCAGATGCTCCAACACCAATCGAAGTGGAAAGGCCAACCCTCCGATAAAACCTAACTTAACTCCTGATCTAAAAATAGTGATGTGGCGCTATGCCCAACCTACTGTAGAAATCCCATCACATACTCTAAAATGGATAACGAATCCTGTTGGGGACAACTCAACCTAACTCTTCTCTGAGAAGCACCTGTTGCACCAAGAACCACACCTGCCTAAGGTGTACCCTCGAAGAAGCTGTAACCTCCTAACACTAAGTTTCGAGGAACTGATGTAGTCAAATACCTTATAAAAGCTTGGACTTCCCCCAAACTCTTTGAATGTTGAAAAAATGCCTCCAACCTCAAGGTACATGCCTGATTGAGGCCTTTTATCCTGATCCTGAGTTGAAACTCTGGTGGAATATGTTAATGCTATGTCCATGTACATCAAATGATTCGTGCTATCCATCTAGGTGAGAGTGGATTCCAGAAAAGCAATTTTAGAGGTTAATCAAAGTGAAAGAACACAATAAGGAGTCAACAACATAATTTCCTAAGAATGCCCTATATCCACCAAAAATTGGATAAAAATGCCTGCACACTGATCCACAAGACTCCACTAGGCATTTTCCCTGATCCTAACAATGCCAGTCAACCTAGACCTCTGATACCAAACTGTCATGACTCGATTTCTTAGATCATGATTGCACCTACTACACCCCCACCAGTAAGTAATCGTAACCCTTAGCTTAGAGCCATAAGCAACAAATTACCAAGAGGAATACAACAACAACAAACAAGATCTTAGAACAAAGTAGAGAAATAATAATCAACAAAAACTATATAAGAACCATTCTAAGACTTGACATCAATCACTAGTTAAGAATCTAATCCAAAGTAGGAGTAGAAGGCCTTTACCAATACATGACAAGTACAGGTTGTCCCTGAATACAATATAAAGACAAAGCCTAGCCAAAAGAGACAAAAAAACTGGTATCTCTAGACGCCAGAAGCTCACCTTAATCTCTGAAACTCCAAGTTGCTCTGCATGACTCCAAATCAACGGCGCTAACTTAACTACAATCTCCAGGAAGCAGAAGTGTAGTATGAGTACCAAAAATTGTACTTAATAGGCAACGACAAAGTAAGCTCAAAATATAACACAAGCAAAAATAACAAGTAATAAGGAAAGTATAGCACAAGTAACTAATAGGAGATACTAACATAGACATGAAATAAATAATAGGAACATGAAAGACGGGTTAAGAAGTTGAGTAGAAAATATACCTGGAACGCAAGCCAACAACCTAATCTCAAGCGATTAAGATACCAAGTCAACTACCCAGGGTTAAGAGGGCCCACAATCACAATTCTAAAGTCCAAGCCTATCAGTTAACAATAAACAACAACAAAGAATAAAATATTGTTAGACAATAACCTAACCGGGCACCCGTAAGTCTGGAAGTTACAAACACCAAACATAACCCAACTGCCCCCCATAAACCAGAGGCTGCAACCAAAAAATAAGTATACAAGTGTTAGGCAATGCATATGAATGCAGGGTGACCATCAATAACCATCTAAACCTCTAACCATAGGTAACGACCTCGAACAAAAACATCGGCCTTAAATAGGAAGTAATGGCCTTGAACGATGGGCATCAACCTCGAACCAGAAGTAACAAACTCAAACCATGAGCATCAACCTCGAACCAGAAGTAACGAACTCAAACCATGAGCATCATCCTTAAACTAGAAGTAACAACGTCGAACCATGAGTAACTACTTATGGGGCCGCCCATCCAGCCAGTAAACTCTCATGGGCACTAGCAAGACCAAAAGCATGAAAGAAAGGGAGTCAACACACCGACTAGTCAAGTAAAAATTGAGCACAACCCAGATGTCTCTAATATCTCAAGTAGAAAAAGTAGCATATCTCTAATGCCTCATAATCTCAAAAATTAGTTATTCAAGTGATCCAGGTGGTACGACTCCTGTTAAAACCAGTTTAGAATATAAACTGAGTGAAATAATATCTCATTATGAATGATTAATATGCCAATGCATGGGCCAAGATTGTACCACAAAATCCATGAGAATGAGAAAACAATGAAATGCATGCTATCACCAACATTCAAACAAGGCACTCACAATCAAATAAATTATACAGCAAACCAAACCACACTACCAAAGTGGAAAGTACTAACATGGGATCTAATTGGTCCTTACATACAACCTCGGGCTCAACAATATAACCAAGCTCAATAAGAGCATAATAGGTCTATCGCTAAATGCCAAGCGAAGGGACCAAAAAAGAGGTCTCAAATCAATAAAAAAGAGAACCAACTCAAGGGATGATATCTTACCCCAATCATACCGCTACAGTTCCTAAGTGATCATAGCTAGGACGAAACCATGGCTACGACGAGCCACCAAGGTCACAAGCACCAACACCATGAGAAAACCCCAATACAAGTCTTATAAGGAGAAAATCATAACTACGAGGGCTGTAAAACACAATCTAAAGCATCAAAGGTCCAACCTACTCTAAGGCCACAAAGTACCAATCCTAACAAGGGTAAACAAGATCATCTACACCACAATTGAATCTACAAGCCTAAACTAAGGATCCCTACACTCACACTAAGCCCAAGGCTCCTACAGAATCAAGAAAATACAGAACAATAAGGGGAAAGCTAAATAACCGGCAATTACAACTAAAAAGTACATGAAGTCTATACTAGGCATTATCTAAGAAGCTCAATCAAGAAAGTAGACCAAAGCCTACCTAAAAGCCGATTATGAGTGCTCTCAAAACACCACACACAAGCTATCCACTTTTGAAATGCCTCCAAATATCACTAAACTATCAAATTATCGACAACGACATCATTACAAATGTTTAGACGCTAGATTTGCAACAATTGGAAATGGACTAGAAAATTGGGTCAAAATAGGAATGTGGGACACACATCAAAAATCTTAAAATTGACTCCGTCAAAAGGCCTGAATTGACTAACCAAGTTTGTCTCATGAAACGGGGCTCAATTCCATGCCAAAACAGCCTAAACCACCACATGCAACAAAATCACCAATTGAAAAAAACAAAAGACAGTTAATAGTCCCTTCGGGGCTGAATATACCTGGAATGGAGAGCTTCTAATAGTTACCGAGCACTCCAATGCATAGCCACAAATATTCTGGATGTCCACGACTTTGAACCACCTCAATTAGAGCTCCACAACTCGAGATATCACATTTTATAAAATGAGGGCTGAAGCTGAAATTATGGGATTAAACTGGTCACTAAAAGTCATGTCTGGTCGCTAAAGGCCTAAATTCTAATCGCTAAAAGCCTGCACCAGATATCAACACTTCAGTTGGTTTTCTCAAACTCTAAATTCTCCGATTTGGTGTCTGGGATTCATTCAGAACCCCGTGCGTGCAAACGAAATATAAAACCTCTATCAAATTCGGCATTCTAAACTCAATAAAACCTTTAAAACTTCCATCTGAGCTCTTTTCGATGAAAAGTCAGTCCCACACCCAAGTTTTGTTCTAAGTTAAAAACCACATGAAGGCTCAAAATGAGTCCAGGAGCCTAGAGAATCACACGAAAGGTCGTTCACATTTTGGAACTAAACATTTTGAGAAAATTCTCATCTAAGAATGTTTACGAAGATTTTTGACAAAATTAAACCCTTGGCTTAATCTTCAAAGTAAAAATGCCTAACGGTACAAACTTACACCAGAAGTCTCGGGGTCCAGACCAACGATGCCCCTAACCTAAAATGGCCCTTCCGGAGTTGAGAAAACCTTTAGATTTGCATTTTAGGCCGTCTTTCTAAACTTTTGACTGAAGTCGACCGTTCAAGTTTCATAGGCTAAAAAATATGAAAAACTGCAAAATATCTAAACCAACGACCCAGCAACTGAACTGTCAGTCCGTAAAAGTTATAGATGACTTGGGGTCACTATAGGAAAGTTATAATCACTGAGAAGATCGGAAAAAAGAATGAACTAGAGGGTCATTACACATTGTGTCCATACCTCCAGCAAAATTATCCTACGTCATTAAAAAGAAACAGACAAAAAAACTAAAATAGTTATTCTTGATTAGGCGTGTATGATTAGGTGGAAGCATAATCAAGAATAATTTATGTCACCAAGTTTTCAACAACGAAACAATATAGTAGAACGAATTATAATTAAATGCCTCGAAAGAAAGTGCCAAGGAGGGAATAAATAGTATGAGAGATACTTAATTACCAAGAGTATAGCTTCCAGTAAATCCCTTTCAAGAAGAAAGTCAATTTCTTTTCTGTTCTGAATTTCTAACAAGACGTCTATGAAGTTTTTAGTACTGTATTTTCCTTTCCTGTTCCCACTATTGAGTTCTTCAATCACATTGTCCAAAAATGTATCCAACTCCTTAGCCACTTTTTCCTTTTTGGTGTCAAGACCAGTGATTCAATTGACCCATTCAAGACATGGAATATAATCTCCATTATGATAAAAGTACTCAAAAGTTTGGCAAATTCATCTAAAGTTACCTTTGCAGAAAAATAATAACGGCGCACATTAGGCACCAATAGTGTCTCTCTCGGTGCACAATATCAAGGCTGCAATTGTGCCTGAAAATATTAATGATGGCCAGGCTCCAATCAACGAAGCCCAACCAAAACCTTATCACATCAGCAACTGAAATTGCAAAACAACTTACCCCGCTTATGGTTGGTAGCTACCTACCACCGGGGTTTTATGTGATTACGGAAGAGGAAGAAGATAGTAGCATTGAGGAAGAGATGCATCTACAATCCATTAAAATTTAAAGTAAGGAGCTAGCGATACCGCGATTACATTTTTATGATGCTAAAACCTCGACCCGTCCAACACCCAAGTTGCACCAAGGCAAGATAATTGTATTGATGGTAAGACTCTCACATTTGTACCTCCATGTCTGAAAAATGGAATTGTAACCATAACAATTGAGGAAGAACATATACAAGCTTAGGTGAAAACTTGTGTGTCATTTTTAATTGGGTATCTATTTGGTTATACTCCTTGTGAGAAATAGATTGAAATGTATGCACCTAAGATTTGACACTTTATTAATGTGCCTAAGGTTCTATTGCACTATATGGGGTACTACATCTTTAAGTTTCACTCTAAGAAGGATAAGGAAAGGGTGATCGATTATGGACCTTACTATTTCAATAATATACCTCTTATCCTCAAGCCACGAGAACTTGATTTTGCGTTTTATAAGGAGATCCTTAGCTTGGTACCCCGGTGGGTGAAATTTCCAGATTTACATGTAGGATATTGGCTCGTTAAGGCCTTGAGTAAGATTGCTAGTGCAGTTGGCCACCCAATGCATACTGCTCATTTCACTACTAATGCAGATAAGGTCTCGTTTACTAGAATTTTGATCAAAAGTGATTTCTCACAGCCGCCGACTGAGCTGATAAATATTGAAATTCCTTCAGGGTCTTGAGAGAAACATGTTGAGTACAAATGGCAGCCAAGGTATTGTAATGAGTGCTTATGGTATGGGCACAGTTACTGAGACTGTTGGTATAACAACAAACCAAAGAAAATGGTGCTGCTGAGGCTACTGGCTCCAAGAGTTGATGCAGATGTGCCAAGAACTAAGAAGAGGAAAACCAAGAAGGCTCAACCTCCTAAAATGGTTTGGCATGTAGTGGTCAGAAGAGGGAACCATCCACCTGATGGTGTAGGAGCACAACATCAACAATGTAGTCATGTGGGTGGAGTAAATGAGATGAGTAAGGGTGAACAATTGGTGGTATCAGAGATTGTTCAAGAGTATAATCTAGCTTGTAGAAGAGAGGGTACGCAGGATTTATAAGGTGCTATTGTGGGTCTACTTGAAATTAATAGTGTTGGAAACTCCACGCCATTCACCCTACCGCGATCATTTCGACATGGAAATGTAAGGGGCCTCAACCAGACCCATATGCTCCTTTTTGCTAAGAACAAGATTACAGTGAATGGGAGAATTTGGTTGCTGTGGCAGAGTCAGTTGAATGTACACAATGTTGAAATAAATGACCAATATATTCCGTGCATTATTGAGGATCCAAGAATCCAGAGGTTTGTCTTTTTTACAGTGGTGTTTGCTATGAATGAACTACAACATAAAGACATGATATGAAGCCAATTGGTTCATCTAGATAGACAACTACAATAACTCTAGCTGTTGTGTCAAGATTTCAACAGTGTTCTTAGTTCAAGCGATAGAATTGGCTCACCTATTACTCCAACCAAAACTCTTAGTTTTCAGGGATTGAGTGATGTTATGCAACTTGAACATCTTAAGAAGGGTGAAATTATACTTGGTGTAACAAGTAGGGTATATGAAGAAGGGTTTATAGTAATATTGATTAGACACTAGGAGATATATATTGGTTGCAAGAGTATGGCCATGTGGAAGCTGATTTTCCCCACCCATCCATCTCAGACCATTCTCCAATTTTATTATGTATTGTCAGCAACCTAATTTACATCCTCGACCATTCAATTTTTTTCGCAATGTGATGGAGCATCCATAGTTTAGATCTTTGCTACAACAAGTCTGGGCTACTGCTGATCATGAGCAAGCTATGGAAAATGTATGGTGTAAATTGAAAAAGCTTAAGGCCAAGATCAAAGACATAAATGTTTATATGGATTCCTATCAACAAAAGTTGCACTTAGCAAGGGAGGATTTGGATATAGTTCAGGGCCAGATGCAAGGTCTCAGGAGAAAAAGTTGTTACAAGATATTGAGAAATGGAGTAAAGTCGAGGAACAAGTTCTTAGACACTAGCTATGGCTCTTTGGGTGGAGAGTGGTGATGGTAACTCAAAGTATTTTCATGCACAGTGGAAGATGAGAAGCAGCCACAATGCCATTACTTATATTTACATTGAGAACAAAGTCAAATTGACTGACCCTCAGGCTATTGAAAGTGGGTTTATTTATATTTTCTCAGGTTTAATGGGAGTATGTCCTAATGAGTTGCCTTGTGTGGACACTATGAATGCTGGATTTGGGGAGTGTTTAACAACGAAACAACAAATAGACCTAATAATAGAGGTTTCTTAGGGGTAGATTATGGATGTTATCATGTCCATGCCTAAGGAGAAAACTACTATGGTAGATGGTTTCCCTATTGAATTTTTCACTGAGAACTGGGAACTTGTGAAGGATGAGATTGTACATGTTGTACAGAAGTTCTTCCGTATTGGTATATTCTTTCCTGCAATTAACACAATTGATATCACTTTAATCCCCAATTTTCCTTCTCCTACAAAGTTTAAGGACTTTAGGCTCATAGCATGTTGCACAACCCTCTATAAAATCATATCCAAAGTGTTAACTAGGAGACTCAGATAGGTGATTGGAGGCCTTGTGGGGTGTTCACAATCTAATTTTGTTGAAGGGAGGAGTATTATTGTTAATGTTTTGTTTAGTCATGAGATATCCAAATGCTATTCTAGGAAATGGATATCACCTAGGTTTGTTCTCAAAGTTGACTTAAGAAAAACATATGACACATTAGAGAGGAGCTTTTTGAAGAAGTTGCTCATTAGCATGAGATTTCCTACAAAATTATATAATGGATCATGATTTGTGTGTCTATTGTGTCCTACTCCCTGATACTTAATGTGGGGCTGACCCCTCCTTTCACAGCTGAAAGAGGTATTAGGCTAGGGGACCCCATGTCCTCTTATCTTTTTGTATTGGCTATGAAGTACTAAGAGAGAGAGCTGAACCAATTAACCCTGAATGACAACTTCAATTTTTATCCAAGATGCAATAAATTATATAGTATCCATTTATGCTTTGTATATGACCTATTGATGTACTCTAGGGAAAACCTTATTTCTGTTAAATTGTTGAATAAAGTTTTCATGAGGTTCTTTAAGGCTTCAAGGTTGAATGCAAATTTGGACAAGAGCTCATTGTACATAACTGGAGTTGCTGACCACACTAAAGAAGAGCTTCTTGAGGAACTAGGATATGTTAAAGGTGTACTTTGTTTTAGATACTTAGGAGTATCTTTATAATCTAAAAGGCTATGTGTCAATAAATTCTTACCCTTGATAAAAAATAACTTGTTGGTCTGCTAAGCTACTATCCTATGTTGGGAGAGTGGAATTGATCAAGTTTGTCTTTTTTTTGGGGTGCAAGATTATTGGTCTTGGATTTTCTTAATACCCAAGAAAGTGATGGAGAACATAGAACATATTTGTAGAACTTCTTGTGGACTGTTTTTTTGACTGTATCCAAGAGAGCCTTAGTGTCTTGGGAGAATATATGTAAACCTCATGCAGGTGGTGGCCTAACTATCATGGATTTATGCCTCCGGAATAGAGTAGCAATACTAAAACAGTTGTGGAACATAGCTAGGAGAAAATAATGCTTATGGATTTAGTGGGTCCGAAAAAGCAGCAACATGAATCACCCCAAACGGAGCTCTAAAACTCACTTTATCAAATTTTCAAATGTTGAACAAGAGCTAGAAATGAAGGTTGGTCTTTCATTAAAAGACCAGTCAAGTGACTTCTGCAAACACGGGCGGAGGCCGCGATCATGGTGGTCAACATGGGCAGATCATCCATGCACCTTTTTCACAAACGTAAAGGGTCAAGGCCAGTCCTCTCTTCGCGAATGTGGCACCAAGCTCACAAATGTGAAGACCAAATTTTTTATCTCCTTGAATAAGGTGAGAGATACGCGAATGGAAAAGCAATGGTTCTGCACTAGCAAATGCTGCACCAACCCATACTTGGAAGGTGCAAAATGCCTGATAGGGGCTCAAAATTTGTTTGGAACCCCATGCACAGAAAAAAAACTATGCTACCCCCACAAAATTTGGAATATAAGGCTCAACTCAAAACATCCAACCGAGGTCATCTTGACAATAAGTAGGTCCCACACCAACATTCCATTTTAAGCCAAAATCCATGAAGTAGCTCGGAATGATCCCTGAAGTGTTAGGATCCACACAAAACGTCCTTCTAGACCAAATTCAAGTTCCAGAGAATATGGAACCATAAGAATTGCATTATGAGGCCGACTAATTGATGTTTTGATCGAAGTTAACTGTTCACGTTTCAAAAGCTCCAAAAAATGAAAACTTTCCTAAAACCAAATGAATGACCATGTGACCAAACAATTAGTCCCAACAAGTCCTAAATTAATTGGGGTCGCTATAGGAAATCTCTAAATATAAAAAAGAATGTAATAAAGAGAAAATGACCAAGATGGTCATTACAACATCCACTACTAAAAGGAATTTGTTTATCGAAAGTAAAGAGTCAAGAGGTACATAAACTGGACATTTAGACACTAAAATTGAAACAATTGAAGACTAACCCAAAATTGAGTCAAAATGGAATTGTGGGACCCGTACTGGGAATACTGAAATTGACTTTGTCTATTGGTTCTATTAGCTCAAGGAACTTGTGACCTAAAAATAGGCACAATCCAAACTTGGAAAATAAGCAAGACAGTTCATGCAATAAACCAATCAACAAAACTTCCACTCAATCTAAAAAGGAGAAGAATGAAGGTAACTTATGGATTAAATGTGCGATAATCAAGCCTACAATCACCCCAAAACTATCCCCAATTACTCCCACCAATATTAAGTCGATTCCCAGTAAAACGAGCTCCTAAGAGTAAAAATTCAATCCAAAGATATGAGAAATGAACTTAAAATGGGTATAACTACTTGCATACACCACAAATGCGATCACTTTGGCCACTTAAGCGGCATCACAAAAGTGATGGTCTGACTGCTAAAAAGACCTGGCCACAACGGAAGGCTACCACTGAAGCGGTCCCTTAGCCACTTAAGTGACCACCACTTAAGAGAAACAAGGGTTGCTATAGAGACTGGAAGCAACTTCTGTTTAAGAAGTATTAGGGCTTCTAGAGAAGTTGGACTAGACAATGCACTAGAAATTTTAGCCAAGTCCCACCAAACTTCGCTTGATGCCTGAGAATGGTTCAAAACTCCGTGCACACAAGAAAACTATGATATCCCACTAAATTTGGCATTACAAACTTAACTGAGATGTCGAAACTTCCAATTGAGGTCGTCAAACTTCATTGTAAGACAAATTCTATGAGGTGGATCAAAATGAGCCTAGAAGCCTCTAGATCTGCACCAAAAGTCATCAAGACCAAGCTCTACATTCTGGAGCTCACAAAATTATCAGAATTGCATTCTGAGACCATTTAATTCAGGTTTTGATCGAAGTCAACTACTCTAGTTTTAAAAACTCAAAAATACAAAAACTTGCACAGAAACCAAACAAATGACCCGGTGATCAAATTTTTAGTCCCAACAAGTCATAAATTACGTGGGCTTGCTATAGAAAAGCTATAAGTAGATAAAGAAACACAATAATAGGAAATTACATGGAGGATCATTATGGGTCCGTGGTGATATCTACACTGATCACATGTGTTTGCCGTATATTATCAGCCATAATGACCTAAATTTGAGGCACTGGAGGTGGATTGATCTTCTGAAGGGCTATGTTCTCTCTATTATTTTCCACCTAGGCAAGGGGAATGTGGTAGCAGACGTCTTGAGTTGGAAGACAGTGACTATAGGTAGTCTAGATTTCCTTTATGCAACGGAGCGACCTTTGGCTCCAAACATTCATTCATTAGCCAATAGTATGGTTCAACTTGATATTTTGGATTCTAGGTGGGTTTTAGCCTATGTTAGGTTTAATCATCTCTTTTGGAGTGGATTCATGGTCGACCGTTGGAGGATGATGTCTTGGTAGCTATTCAAGAATATGTTTTCAGAGGTGAGGCCGGGCAGCCACCTTAGATTCTGATGGTGTTTTGAGGTTTGATGGTTGTATTTGTGTTTTGAGAGTTTGAAATTTGATTCAGTTGATTCTTTCTGAGGTCCATGATTCTATATACTCTATTCATCCCGGCATAGTGAAGATGCATACTATTTTAGGCAACATTACTAGTGGAGCCACATGAGGAGAGATATTGTAGACTATGTGTCTCTGATTCATGTGTCATACCGCACCTTGACGAGTTAGAGTCCTAAGAGTACAATATTGAAAGCAATCTATTTACTTTGAGGAGTCAATATAATACTCTGTAAATTCGTGGTAGGATTTTAACTCCTTTCCCACTTTTGGTTTTATATGATTTATCCTAATCACTAGAAATATGAGTTTTGGGGTAAAATGCATGCCTTACTTAAAGTTATTCATGTCTAGTAAGCAACACTTGAAACAATTCTCCAATTTGAGCTTCAAACAAAAGGTTACGTACGTTTTACTAAAGTCGGGAATGCTTTTTCAAAGTGATTACTATGATAGATAAAGTGCTACACTGTCTATAGCACCAAATTTTTGGAGAAATAATTTCCTTTGGAGCCAAAGGTTGATTACTCAAAGTTTTCACAGAGTGCTCCAACTTAGAACGAATTTAAGAACCAATTTGTTGACCAATTGCTATTCCGTAGTCCAATTCTTGCAATTATTTCCGATACTCATTTTCCTAATCGAACCAGATGTAACACCATCGTTTCCACAAATAAGGTGCTGCCCAAAATTCTCAGTTGCATTTGAAATTGATTTATATTTCGTTTCCCTCAAGAATCAGTGGCGCCTTCACAGTTTTATTTAATTTCAAAGATTCCCAAATCGACGTGTGTTGCAATGACCAAAGTCTTTGAATTTCCACTTGATTCTTGAGAAACATTATCACCTAGTGTGTGTCCCAAATTAGCTAACAACTTATTAACCACATCTACATTGTATCCGGGTATTATTTGCTCTCAGAATCGAGACATTTGATGGCGACTCCTTCTCAACATGACCAGCACTTATATTATATTGAGCAATGAGGTGGAGGTATAATACTTTTAGGGGTGGAAAAATTAGCCCATAAAAATATGAATTAAAGTTTTGTGCACTATCAGTGTACTAAACTTCTCACACCATCACGTAATCTCAAAAGGTAATTAACCATGATAACTTTGTTAAGTATGTAGAAGTAAGATTATTACCTTTTTAATTAAATATAATTATAGTTCACAAAAAGAAAAAAAATATTAAAGGCAAGTAGAATCACATTTATACTCTAACTAAAATTGTGCAGAATGCCAAATTTGTTTACTATCGATAATTTCATGTCAAATTCTCAATATTTTAGTCTGAATCACTATGAAGGTTTTGGATAATTTATTAATCATGAAAATATAATTAAGTTCCAGAAACTTCTTGATTTTAGGTCCTTTTTAGTTTTAATTAAGGTCCTTTCAAGTTAATCTAATTCAAAAAGCTTTATAGATATCAATCATGCAAATTGAATGTATAGAGCTTGGAGAAAAGGACCAACTTAAATCATATTATTAAGCTATGTAATTATGTCAAATCATTATTGAAATTTTATCATATAACAGATGGAGCACATCAAGATTTCATGTGAAATGCACATGGGGCATATGAAGGCAAAAAGAAAAGGATGATTAAATCCTCATAATTTGAGAGAACTAGAAATATGGAAGTTTTGTAGAAGTGAGAAGAGAGAGATTAAGAGAGAATAAAAAGAAAGTAAGGCAAAGATTGTAGTTTAAAGATGAAAAAAATTATTTAATTAAAAAGATTATAACCTACTATATTAGGTCAATGCTACTTGATGGTGTAAAATAACTCTACATCGATAGTGCATATAACTTAAACTCTAAAAATATAGGTAATTCATATAACCTGTCATGTTTGGGTGGGTCATTAGCTCATTTCAACCTATTTAAAGTTGGGCTAATATGTAACGCAAGTAATTTTTGAGTGGGTAATTATTGACTCAACTCATTTTGAACTTGCCAAATTTAGTTCAACCCGCTCATTTGATACTCCTAATATTTTCTTCTCTTTCCCAACTCCTTCCACAATGTAATATAAATATTTTAAACGCGAAACTACACAGTTTCTAGAAAAATGAAAGATGCAATTTTAATCAAAGAAAATAATAGTCTTCGGAATGAACTCTTAGACTGTATTTGATCACATGATTCATTAGAAAATTTGCTATTCCTAGAAACTGGACATTTTGTGCATTTGTATATGTAAGTTTAAAGTAAATATATATAGGAGATGATGAGTGTGTTTGATAAAATGAAAAATATTTTCTTGAAAATGTAAGTTAGACTGTCAAAAGTTCTTTTTATGGAAAAAATTTCCACCAAAGGAGAAAACAAACTTGTTTCACATTGAGTCAAAAGCTATTTTTTTTTTTTTTGCAATTCTGACAATTGTGAACTTAATATGACTATATTAACCAACATTTAAACTATGTAAGCATATCAACTTTTTTTTTTCTAAATACTGGAATTTTTTTTTATCATACACTATCTGATTTGCTAAGGAGTTATGTGATTCGTAATAAGGATATGAATTATAATCTATATAAGACACCAAAATTAGATGGAATATAATCCCACATCCTATATAAATATACAATACAACAATTTCAATTGTAATGTTATATTAATTTTGTAGCTAATATCATCAATAAAATAAGAGATATATGTGATGCTAAATTTTATGTAGGTAAGCAAATGACCCTATGATTATTTTATCAATGTTAAATATTTTTCACTTATTAATAATTTCATCCTCCAAACAAGTATTTATATAAAAAATATTAATTCTTCTGAAAAACTATATTTTTTCCAAAAAATATCTCAATTTTTCTAAACTCTAAGATTCTTGGAACAATAATTCATATCATTAAAATCCATATACGCATCACAATTTTCCTTTATTTTAATCACTTCATTCAGTACTACTCACATGTAATATATTATTGGAAATTAACATTTATTGCTCCTAAGGATACACTACTTGTTATAACAAATTAAAATGATTGGTTTGGTATAAAAGTTATAACTACACAGACAATACATATTACTTAAACTTGCAGATGTGATCACTAAACAATGAACTGATTTTTTTTGAAGAAAAGCCACAAGAGGCTTACATGTTAGCTAATCCGAGTACAATAATAAAAAATGTAGCTCATAGATGTTAAGGCTACATCAAATATTATGTTAAATTGAGATGCAAGATAATTAGTTCTACAAATAATTGATCCCATATATAATATGTATCAGTCAATCAAACGGTTATGTAATAGAAGGATTCATGGGTTTGATACTAAACAACAATAATCTTAAGTCAAGAAATTAAAGCAAGCATGTAATTCAATGATGTCCATTAGTTCCAAACAGGAAAAAAAACCAACAAATAAGAAATTTAAGTCATTCAAAAGAAAAATAGCTCCAAAAACATGAAAGATTACTTTATCACTACAAAGATTCCTTATGAGAGTTGTCATGAATTGTCTTGATAGTATCATATTGATGATTTATCAGGATAATTTGATGTTCCTGAAAACTGGACACTGGATGTCGCTACTACCTGCATATGTAGGTTTAAGATAAAATCAAGAGGGGATTAGGGGTGTGACCAAAAATAGTTTCTTAAAAAAATAAGTTAGTATTTAGTTATAAAAAATAACTTTATGGGAAAAAAATTCAAACAAAAGGAGAAATCTCTCTCTATATATATATATACACACACTGAAAAAGTCACTTAAATACTACTTGATTTTCTAAGGACCCATTAGATTTTAAACAAGGATATTAGATATTATAATCTCAATGAGAATGGAAGAAAATAGAATTGAATCTTATTCCCAAAATGGATATATAATACAAAAAAAAAATATTTAATTTTTAGTGATTTTAGCTAATATCAATAATCAAACATGAAAATAAATGAAAGCACTAACCTGATCATCAGAGTAAACTTGATCAAACTCTGTACCTTGTTCATTAGGTAGGTTAGAACTTGAAGGTCCATGATTCTGGAAGAGATAACCCAAATCATTGAATTCAAAATACGCATCACAATTTTTCTTCTTATTTGAATCACCTCCTTCAATATCATTCGCATATGATGCCCCAATAATACTGCTTGGATTAGACATGTTTGGTTCAAGAATATATTGTTGAAAATTTGCATTTGCTACTCCCAATTCATTAATAGTCGTATTTCCAACATAAGAATTAGAAACATTGTCTACATTGACATTCAAGTTATACTCACTATTTGTCGCATTTCCAATTTCTATACCCATTATTATTCGGCAACCTGAATATGTTTCTCCATGGGTCACATTGAGATCCAAACTGTAATCACTTTGATTGTGATGATCCCCACTATTAAACTCTAGGACATGACTATAACTAGTGTTCTTAATAATTGAGTCTTGTAGTCCTTGTGAATTCAACATTTCTACTAATGGTTCGTGTTGTTGTAGGCTATCACCAACATAACTTTGGGCTGGAAAAAATGAATTATTGAATCGATTTTCAATATTGAGGTAGCGGGGTTGAACCTGAAGTTGTGGGCGATAAAGTTGTTGTTGAGTTGAACTTTCCCCTCTAGAAAAACTTTTATTGGTATTGAGAGTTGAAATTGGAAAATATGTCCCTCTTTGGGTTTGATCAGGTTCATGTTGTAGAATTGGTACATTTGTTTGAAGACGTGGCATTGCTCCATATTCTTGAAAATTACTTCTTTTCTTAGAATCTTTTGAGGATCCTTGACCGGATGGGTAATAAATATATTTTCTCTCTTCTAGAGATCTCAAATTCTTGCGACGACATTTCTGTAATGTTATAAGAAAGAAAAAATAAAAAGAGAGTTAGACCATGTGTATTTATCATCTAAATTCATTGTTATTCAGTTGTGTTTGAAATAATGGAAGTTATTTACAATTTTTTTTTGGTGTTTGGTAATTGGTGGAGAATAAAAATCTTTTGAAGTACTATAAATTAAAGATTGATAGTAATATTAGTCCATTAATCTACAAAATAATCGAACTTAGCAATGAATAATTAGCTTCTATCACTAAACATGTAACATATGACAGAAGTGAAATAAAATTAGATTTTTTTATCTTGCTTTTGATATATAATTTAAATTTAGATAGTTATAGAAAAATAACTTCTCATAGAAGTGTTAGAAGATAAAAAATCTTTACAAGCAAAATATTTTCTAGCAAACAAATACGAGAAAAATAACTTCATAAATTATTTTTTTGGCGAATGAGCTTTTCGTGTACCAAACAGCCACTCAATGAATTATAATTTACCACTTAATATATTTTAAAGATGTACCTGAAGGTAGCTAGCCACTTGCATCCTGGTAAGATCAGGCACATCATGCTTCATCACTTCAAGAATCTCCTTTGGGTAACATCCTACATGTTCCTCAAGAATATAAACTAAATTTAATAACTATAATATTCTTAGATCAACTGAGGTACATATAAATACAATAATTACTATGCTTAATGTAAAATAAGTTGATGTTAACTATAAGTACAAATTCTCATTTTTCATATCGTTCCATATAAATGAATTGTCAAGAAATTAATTAATAGTGAAGTAAACTTACTTCCTTCACCGAGTTGTTATACCGTTTTCACGAATTTGGCATGAAGATCATTTGTCCATTCTCTGCAATCCTTTCGCCGAAGAACCTTATTAGTAGCACTGCTTTGAGTTTCTCCTTCCCTAGTCTCTTTCGTGTTTTTTCTACCTCTCTTTCTCCTCAACTTGTATTTTTCATTTGATTCAACATCAGTTTCAACTTCATCAGCATTATTTTTCTGTTCCTCGACATTTGCTACATTTTTCTTCTCTCCAGATTGTTCTACATTTTCTCCAACAATATCAATTTTACCAATATCATCACCATTCATATGATCTCTTTTTTTCTCTGATCATTTTCTCAATTTCTCTCTTTGATTTTTTTCCCTCAATACAAATTGCCACAAGTATTCCATAATTTCCTCATTAAATGGCTTTTTAAGGTAAAGAAAAGCTCCCTCATCCAAAGCCATTTTTGCTATGAGCTCATTATGTTCATCACATACAACTGCATGATTATTTTGAAAATCTATTAATTAGAATTGAATTATATTATACATTATGTGAGTACTTAATTTCAAGCATATAAACTAAATTTTATCCATTATAACAATAATATTACAAAATAGATCTATCATATTCTAAAATAATCAAAATTAGTAATCAACAATTTGTATTGCTAAAAAACACAATTCTTTACTAATCCTATTCAATAATGTATAATGGACATTCATTTAACTATGAACTTTTTAATGAAATATTAATGGTGCATTTTATATCTAAATTCTTATGATGTAGTAATTAAAATAATCGACTTTACTCATAATAGATGTCATAAGTGAAAGAATAGAATAAAAGACATACCGATTGAAATGATATCCAATGTCACAGCTTGAGTTAAGAGGTTAAAAGAAATCATGTTTGATGGATGGATATTGATTATCAACACATCAATTTTTTGTTTTCCTTTGGAGAGAATTGACATTGCTATTGAAGTTGTACCAACCGCTGTAACTGCATGCCTCAATGCTCTTGAGAAGTAAGTAAAGAAAATTGTATTCAAAATTATCATGAGGACTTATTTATGTCTCATATACAAATACAGTTGTAAATTTTATGATTTCAGTTTGTTCAAATGACTTATCAGAAACAAATACTGCATAAACATAACTATCGACACCCATATATTATAGGATCAAATGATTTGAGATAATATTATTTCATGAATATGAAACTAATAGGTTTAGAAGATTTAGCAAAGAGTAAATTAAATATCAATAAATTATAATATTCTCATGTCTTATGTATTGTCCCTGCAATTAAATTTAAGTCTTGACATCTATAAGATACTAATCCAATAGAATACTAAGCTAATAATAAAAAGTTATATGAAATTCATGTGTAATTGCATGTCTAATATATTAATGTATTAATGTTTAGATGAATTCAAAATCATAGCTATGTATGATATAATAACAATAATAACATACTTGAAATTCAATAATTGGAGTCTAGAGAGGATGTAGTGTACATAAATCTTATCGCTACCTAACGGAGGTACAGAGGTTTCTGAAAGACCATTTTCTCAAACGCAACAATTTAAGGTATATAGAAAAAAGAAATGATGAAAACAACATAACAACTAAAAACAGAAGCAATATAAAGCCTAAAACAAAGAGTATGAGGAACAACAAAATAGTGTAATAGCCGAAATCTAGTAAATAAATGATTATTGATATCGAAAACTCGAACTACAAGAATACTTAGCATTAAATTGTATAAATGACAAAAGGACAATCAATTAACAAAAGAGGTATAAATCAACATAGAAAATTGAGTTTCAATACACAAAATACACTTTCGTAAAAAAAGTATTACTTATTACTCCCATTGTTTCTATTTATTTGTTTTGTTTTCTCTTGGCATGGAGTTTAAGAAAGTAAATAAGACTTTTGAATCTCTTGGTCTTAAATTAAAGATATGTCAAATGTACTAAAATGCGCTTTAATCTTGTGGTATTAAGTGTATCATATGGGAAGTTCAAATTAAAGATTTGTCAAAAAAGGAAAGAGACATTCTTTTCTAAAAGGACAAAAAATGAAAATAAGTTAAACAAATTAAAATGGAAGGGGTAGAATAGTTCTTAACAGATTACAAAGAGGGTGTATTTTCATTTGCATCGGTGATAGATTTTCTAACACGACACATTCATGAGGTGCTATAATGCTTGTTATTTGTGATGATATAGTATTGATTGATGAGACATAAAGTGACATTAATGCGAGGCTGGGATTTGGACACATATCCTAGAGTCAAAAGGTTTCATGTTGAGTAGGATGTAAATTAAGTACTTGGAGCAAAAATTTAGTGACGTGCCCTATGAAGTGTACGTGATGCTTGACACTATAGTTATCCCCAAAATCAAAATTTCCATGTACATTGAGTTAGTAATTCAAGGTAAAGCGGATGATAGGATGTCACACATCATATTGGGGAGGAGTGAATGAAACAGAGGCTCTCATCTAATGTTCAATGTGATAAGAATGTGTCGTCAATACTTAAAGTAAGTTCTTTAGAGTGGTTTGTAGATCAACTATGTTATATGGCGATGAGTGTTATCTAGCCAACAACTCCCATGTCAAAAATATGAGACTATAGAAAATATAAGAAGGATGTGTGGGAGTACCATGAGAGATACTATTAGGAATGAATATATTCAAGCAAAAGTCGGAGTGACTCTCATG
Organism: Solanum gracilifrons; assembly: GCA_029582605.1. Lineage (NCBI taxonomy): Eukaryota > Viridiplantae > Streptophyta > Magnoliopsida > Solanales > Solanaceae > Solanum > Solanum gracilifrons. Next base: position 41,282 of record JAJOOH010000906.1, read on the forward strand.
GATGACAAAATGCGAGAAGTAAGGTTGACATGATTCGTACATGTAAAGAGAGAAGATGTGTGGATACCCCGGTAATGGAAGTTGGTCATAAAGGACTTGAGAAGGGGTAGGTAGGTATATCAAGTATTGGGGTGTGATGATTAGGTAGGACATAACACAACTTTATCTCATTAACTACATGACCCCTGATAAGAGAGTGTGGAGGTCAAGGATTAACATATAATTTTAGTAGGTGGTCGAGTGCTTTACTTTCTCTTTCCTGGGGTACTAGTATTACTTTGGTACTGTTTTCATAATCTTAGATTTCTATTTCTACTAGTTGATTCTTTAGTCTCAACGGTTGTATCTTTTGTAGTTGTTGTTTTTATTTATTGATATTGTCGTCTTGTTCATCTCGTTTGTATCGAAGATCTATCGAAAACAACATCTAAGCCTACTCAAGGTAGGGGTAAGATACGCACGTACAATAACTTCCCTTGACTCCAACAATGAGATTACACCGAATTTGTTGTTGTAGTATTGTCTAAAAGAAATCCGATACTAAAATTGTCAGTTATATACCCCTTTTCAGGGTGAAATAGTTCAAAAGAATCATCGTTTTAAGGTAGTTTTCACGTAGAATAATTGTAGCAATTGCTTATTTTATTCAAATATTTTGAAACATGTGTATTGTCTTCACTAATTTAAGTAGAGGAAGTAATTAATAAACCTCTAAGAGAATTCCAAAAGCAATAGTATTTTTTTTATAAAAAAATGCTAATTTGTTTTGTTGAATTACAAAAGGAAAAAAGTCTTTGAAATTAAGAGAATTTTTTTTAATTAAACAAACAAAAATAAGATTTTTATTTTATTTTATGAAAATCAGATCTCCCCAATATATTTATTCTATGTCCAAGAATAGACAAAAAAAAAGTCTCAAGCTAAAAAATATTCATAGATAGATAAGTTTTTATCTTGTCCTTCTCTTTCTCTTTCTCTTTCCTCCGGTTACCCTAGTCTTATGCTTCCACCACCCAAAAAATCAATTTTAAGACATTTAGAGATAGATTGGTAAAAATCAAAGACTTACACCTTGAAAAATTAATTTGTGGAATTTAATTAATTTCTCCTCCTGCTCTATGTCACTCCAGACCAATTGACAAGGAAACTTTTCCCCCTTTTCCAGAAAAAAATCAAGTCTAAAACTCAAAGTTAAAATTGATTAAATAATTAAAATCACCATAAATTGTGTGCCTCACGGGACATCCAATAAAATTGCAACAATGCAAATATTGATATGAAATTATCAAACTCTTTTGAAAATCATAGATATCTTTATGGAGAAAACTAATTGAGTATGTGACAATCTTATAACAAGAACTAAAAATAGAAAATCTAATTTGATTCTTTATAACAACACAAAACTCATTTATCAATTAGTAAAAAATCATATATGGGCATAGAAATAGTGTAAGGACAACAAGGAAAATTGAAATCTAAGATTCACAAGATGTATGAATGAAATCTAAAAAAAATCAATGTTAAAATCACAAATGAGATTAAAAAAACTTCTTATCAGTTAAATCTCATATAAATTGAAATCATACAGAGTTTAGTTATATCAAAAAATACAAGATTGCAAGTTCTAAACATAATTTTTAGAGATGTTACCATTGTAATCATAAGACTTCAGCAAATCAGTGATATTTGTAATGAACTCTTGGTCCGAATCAACCAACAAGACATCAATTGCCTTTATCATGCCAAAAAAGGGAGTTGCCATTAAAAAAAAATCCTTCAATTGTATGGGAATTTTTCTTTTCAGATATAACAAGGAGGAGGTACAAGAAAATATTTTTCTTACTTAAAAGACTAAATTTATAGAGAAACACTTACTCTTTTGGTAGGTGCTTTATATAGTATCTCTATTTTCTAGTGGACTTGTTTATGATACAAATAATATTATTTTACCTATTTAAATATTTTTCTTTCTTGAATAAAGACAAGGTATAGTAAAATCATACCCTACTTGTTTAGTATAGAGGGCAATGCTTTCCTAAAAAAAATATTTTTTAGTGTTTTTTGCTTAAATGTATTTTTTGAAGAAACATTTAAGTTAGAAGGAAAATTGACTTCTATCACTTATGGCATCTGAGTGAGTATTTGTTTTCATTTAAAAAGTATAATAGCTATGTTCTTACCTTATATTTATCATTTTAACCAATACTTATATATCATTTTCAGCCATTACCATTTAGAAGCGTCATATAAGAGCTTCTTCAATTGATGGTTTTGGTGGAGTCCCCAACACTCTATTTATTATCTTCTGTATTCAGATTAGCAAACCAGAAATAATAAAAGATGAAAAGAAAAAAAAAGAACTATCCGAGTCCACAGAACTCACTGTGTGTCCTTAAGAAATTTAATCCCCTCAAGTACCCGAAGTTGCAGATTAATTTCTCCTAAGATAAAACAGATTAACCATTAGAGAAGTAGCGGTACCTCAAACTTCGATAATTTCAACGAACTCAAAATGACAGCAACGAATCACACACACAGACACGATCGATCGATTTTGTTTTGTAATAAATGTATGCAAAAGAAGGGAAGAATTCAATGCAGTAAAATGTGAGAAAGCCTCTCTATTTATAGACAACAAAGGGTAAAAGTCACAACTCTTTGGAAAGAAGACAACCTTTCAAAAAGGTCACAAAACTTTGGAAAATTTGGAAAATGCACAACCTTTCAAACGGTCACAACCCTTTAGAAAGGACACAACCTTTCATAAAGGTCACAACCCTTCGGCATAGTCACAACCCTTCAGGAGAGTCACAACCCTTCATTTCCTGTTCACACCTTTAAAACCCAACAATCCCCCACATGAACAGGGAATGGCTATTGTTAAAACATTTGTATGAAAAACTGTGTGATTCGTAAGTAAGGATTAATTGCATCTGGATAAGTGGGTTTCCCTTTGAACTTTCCATAGTGAGCATATATCGGATATACTCGGTCAATCGGTAGATTTGATATCTTTGAACCGCCGAGCTTTGGTGTATACCTAGACAACATAAGTCACACAATCAACCCTTGAACTATTTTTGGTTCTCATTGTTTTGTTCGTTTCAGCCATGAACACGTCTTGGTTTATAAGTGCGTAGGGAACCGTCCTTACCGGATTCTCCTTGAAGCGACTTACACTTCACACTTACATAGGTGATTTCTAAATGTGTTATCTCGTAAATACACTATTTGATATACCTTATATCAAACTTAGAAATCATTAAAAAGTCCTAATGCCTTTATCCTTGTTACTGAACATTGTCGTATTATGAGAATGGACCATAAAAAATATTTTGACAATGTTGAACCGTCATCAATGACTTTGTTTGATCTCCTTGAACCTATCTTGGGATCTCCAGTCTTCTAGGTAGAGTTATCGCCACAATGACTTCTCCTCAGCCATATTCCCATTCCCTTTGATAATCTATCAACTCCCTCTTTAGTTAGGCCTTTTATAAGTGGATCCGACACATTATCCTTTGACTTTACATTGTCAATTATGATAATTCCACTAGAGAGTAGTTCTCTAAAGATATTATGTATTTAGATTAGCAAACCAGAAATAATAAAAGATGAAAAGAAAAACAAAGAACTATCTGAGTCCACAGAACCCACTGTGTGTCCTTAAGAAATTTAATCCCCTCAAGTATACAAGGTTGCATATTAATTCCTCCAAAGATAAAACGTATTAACCATTAAAGAAGTAGTGGTACCTCAAACTTCGATAATTTCAACGAACTCAAAATGACAGCAACAAATCACACACACATACACGATCGATCGATTTTGTTTTGTAATAAATGTATGCAAAAGAAGGGAAGAATTCAATGCAGTAAGATGAGAGAAAGCCTCTCTATTTATAGCCAACAAAGGGTAAAGGTCACAACTCTTTGGAAAGAAGACAACCTTTCAAAAAGGTTACAACACTTTGGCAAATGCACAACCTTTCAAACGGTCACAACCCTTTAGAAAGGACACAACCTTTCATAAAGGTCCAACCCTTCAACATAGTCACAACCCCTCATTTCCTGTTCACACCTTTAAAACCCAACACTATTCAATGGTACCCTGTTGCCTTTATTCACAACACTTGCGGTCGCCAAAGTTCGCACTATATCTTGCACCTTAGCAGCTCCAAAAATATTATGCCATGTTAGTATTCTCTCTAGTGGGTCTCTAGAAGAGATGTTGTAACCACCCAACCCACTACTTATATTGTCCATTTTGGGCTTAGGCCCGCACATCTTTAAAACGCATCACTAGTTGGTAAGGCCTACTTACTTATATACCCAACATCTCTCATATGTTTTACCGATGTGGGACTTCTAATCTTAAATTAGGGCATCATATACACCCCATCTATGGACTCAGTGTCCTCACTGAGGTTTGCCCCACCGAACGGGATTTGCCTAGACTCCGCACTGAGGTTTGCCCCACCGAACGGGATTTGCCTAGACTCTGCACTGAGGTTTGCCCTACTTTATCGGGATTTGCCCAATTTTAGTTTAAGTCTGACCCACATCGACAAGGTTAAGAAATGAGTTACTCTGATACCATGTACAAATGTCACTCGACCTGTATCTTTTTATGATGCAGATATATGTGTTTAATATTATCAACAGACGCTTCGTTGAGATCACTTTACACTCCAATTAGCTTTGGTGAGCCTCCTTGTATTCTAGAGGACTACACAATTACTTTCCAGTTAGTAATTTTGAGGTGTCTTGGTTCTTGTCCCGACATCCTTCCTTAATAGTAGAGGCTTCATAGATAGACAATTTTGGAGAGTCTTTCAATTTCAGATATTTATTTAAACCTTATATTTCATATTCAGTATATCCAGTTCAGTTTTGATATTCAGTAAACTATTTTTAAACCTTTCTTTCAATTTGATGCTTATGTATGCTTGAGTTAGTCTTTCTCTTGTAGTTAGCCAAGATATTTATTTAAAACTTATGTTTCATACTCAGTATATCCAGTTCACTTTTGAGATTTAGTAAACTATTTTTAAACGTTTCTTTCAATTTGATGCTTATGTATACTTGAGTTAGTCTTTCGATTGTAGTCAACCAAGATAAGGGTTCGCTTGAGAGCCAATAATGGTTCTCGAGTGCCAGCCATGTTCAGGTTGTAGGCTTGGATCGTGACAATCTTTATATCAGTGCACAAAGTTCAAGTGTCCTAGGGTGTCTATGAAGCTATGTTTATAGGATCTTATTTATTGTTGTGAGGGCCCCACTCCTATAAATAAGGGACTACAGACATTTAAGAAAAGTTTCCATTCTTTCATAATCTATATCGTTCAATGGAAATGTGTCATAAGGAACTTATTCAAACTTGTGCGTTCTCAAATCCATTTGACTACCCCTCATACTCAAGGTAGTTGAAAAGCAAAGTGAGTTCATTATCGATGAGTTACTCTCAGTAAAAGTCTTGAGAAGTTCATGAGACTACAAAGGGGCTTAATATAAGCCCATGAGTGAGCTTAAGTGTTGAGATTCAAAAAAATGCACTCTTATTCATATGAATCGTGTGTTCGTGCTAAAAGAGAGATGTACTCTCAGATCTCTAAACCTTGTTTCAGCTGAGACCTTTAAGAGGATAGTATGTTTTAGAATGCTTGGGTAGTATTTTTCACCTGAAAAGATAGTATGAGTTACGAGGTTATAAGCAGTAGTAGTAAAAGTTCCCAAAGTTAGAAGAATGCATGAAAAGGTATAGTAATCTAAGAAAGGAAGATAGTGATGAGGTAAATTATATCGTTACAGTCATGCACCTAGTGAGTTATTAATGAGTAGTTTTCCCTTATGGGTAGACTAAGAAGTGATGAGTTTACGTAAATTTCATGATAGGAGTTGAGTAAGAATTACTAGTTAGGATGAATTAGAGTATACTTTAACTAGAAAGGAGGTTATGATGACGTGTCATTGTGTTAGTAATGACCAAGTGTAGGTATTGAATAGAAGAGCAAGAGTATTCACGAGGTGATAGCTCTAAGCTACGCTTATGATCTTTAAGGGAAAACCCATAATATTCAAAGGGTTATAGAACTAATTAGGCAATGATGTATAGTGAATGAGTAAATAGTACTTAAGTCGTGAAATTGAATGTGACGATAATTCGTAAGTATGTAGACAAAGAGATAATTAAAGATTTACCACTTGTAATGATATTTTAGTGGGCGAGTATTTCTTAATTTGTATCTAGAAGTTGTAAGTTAGTATAGTAAGTGAGAATTCATATTGATATCTGGGTTAAGTGTCACACCCCGAGCCTACACCCTGGGAGGGACTGGCACTCGAGAACCATTGCTGGCCCCAAGCGAACCCTTGGCCTAGTTTACTACTCAGTGGAAGACTTAACTTAACCAAGATAAATTCATGAAATAAACTTAAATGTTGTAAAGGAAACATTCATCTGGCAAATAAGGCAACTCAAGTCTCAACATAAACGGAATGAAAATGAAAATACTAATAAACTATAACTATCTGACTATTAAGCCTCTAATACTATGAGGGATGTCGGGACAAGATATCATAAAATGATGCAGGATAAATGGCGTCAGTACATTGAATTACGAGCATGTGAGGGGAAATCTTAAAAATACGCAAGCTTGAACTGGAATCTAAAAGAAACACTTACCTTAGATTTACTCAACTTATGGATACTCAACTCAATGTAGAAATAAAGCAACAATAAAGATGCATTTTATAGAAAACATTTAGAACTGTAGATAACATCTCGAACTACTGGAAAATATAATAATATCTCAGTTGTATATAAAAATAAAAAATTAAACTCTGTTTGCGAGATTCTCTAACTGACAACCATCACTATGAGCTGTGTGATGATACAACGTCTCGCCTACTGTCATGACCCAGGAGTACCCCCTAGATGTGACAAGGCATACTCAACTCTGAAAGGTCTCATACAAGCCCCTTAGCATATCATGACATAAGATAAAATAAATGATGCGGAATTTAAAATTTTTATCCATACAATCGAAGTCTTTTATAAAAGCAAGCGGAAGTCTAACTTGTCTCAAATAGCCATCTAATACAATCTTTGAATAAAAAATGGGGTCATTGCCCTTTCAACATAATCCAAACATAAAATGACTAGAAAAAAACTACAAAACACTCATACATCCTCGAATCTTGAGGACTCACCACAGGATAGGAGAATAGTCGATCCAAGCTTGAACCAATAGAAGATCACCTTAAGAACCGGAACCTACACTTTGTGAAAAATGTAGAAAATATGGGTTAGTACAAGAATGCACTAAGTATGATAGCCATGCATAAAAAACATAACAACATGCCAAAAAGGACATTTTAGTTGAAAACCATGCTATATGCCAAGTTTGAGAATCATCATGAACATTGGCATAAAAGCATAAGACATAAGCATATTCAACATATAAATCATCATAGCATAATAAAACCATCTCATAAGTAACCCTAAGTTATACATGTGCAATGTATAGATAAAAATCCCATAATCCCATCTACACTAAGTACCACTTTTAGGTCACCATAATCATACTTACCATTCTTTGATCCCATCTTTAGTTAATATTCATAGACAAGGAAACCTTCACATTTACTAAGTCATATCAAGGAAAGCAACATATAGCAACAATTCAAGTTAAGCATTCATAATTACATTTAGCCTTCATATCAACATACTTAGTAGCATCATCATAAGCATATTTATTTCATAAATCAATATAGCATTAAGGAACACACCATAACTACACTAAAATCCTACTCGTGCAATGCATTGATGAAGTCCCATACCCCCACCCACACTTTATAGAGCTTCTTGAGTAACCATAGTACATAAATCATATTCTTGTTCATAGTGGGAATAACCCTTAACCGATATAGACCATGTGAGCAAATCATGGAATCTGATGTCATGTCCCACACTGAAAAGAGTTGGTCTACTTGCCTAAGGTAGAACTAGTAACATTTTAGCTTCGGTGGATCCACTAGCTAATAACCTATGTGGGCACATAGTTATTGGATAAAAAGGTTATTACTAGGAACCTGACCATTCATAGGGAGAGCTTCCACCTCACAATATCCACTCGGTGCTAAGCATTAAATTCCCAGGGAGTAGTTAATTCTCTTTTAACATCATTACACATGAAAGGGATGCCATTGGCCTACCGGTTCAAGGCAGATCATTAGAATATATCATTGAATCCTCATGAAAGAGGTACCATTGGTCTACCAATTCATGGTTCATCATTATAATAGTTCATTGACTCCTCATGAAAGGGATACCATTGGTCTACCGATTCAAGATAAAACCTTAGGATGTTTCATTAGTCACTTATGAAAGGGATTCCATTGGCCTACCGATTCAAGGTTCCTAAAATAAAGATAGTTCTTTAATTACTCATGAAAATGATGCCCTTAGACTACCTATTCAAGGAATATAAATCAAGATAACTTTTAATCACACATGAAAGGGATTTCCTTAGCCTACCGATTCATTTAGGTGAGGAAAGCCTTTCACAACATGCCATCATAATTCATAGGTGTATAATTGAGAAGACTCTTTGAATCAACACATCATCGTTATCATAATCATAGAAACTTCATTCTCAAGGTATTCATAAAGCATGTGCATAAACATCAAGATCATACATAATTCCCATAATTTGCCCTTCAAGGACCATAGATCACATTCAATCAATCCACCTAGAATTACTAAATTAGGCATGGATAATAACATGATTCAAGTAATCAATTCATAACATTCATAAATACTATAACATTCAACTTGTATCAATCAATACCCACACTTTAAGATCCAATTTGGGAAAATAGGGTAATTCATGAATTTTTAAGGAAATCAACTTAAAATCATATAAAAATCATCAACATATCCATAAAAAAACATAATTCAATCATTTAAAACGAATTTGAAAGGAATCCATGAGATTGAAGTCAAACCCTAACTTTTGGGTTTTCTAGTTTTGAAATTGGTGGTTTTGGAAGGGCTCTATGGGTGGAAGCTACCCATAGATGAATAGATACCATACCTTATTGAAGATTTACCACGAAATTTAAGGAAAGATGTTGATTCCTTAATCCTAGCTTCACCTTCTTCTTCTTCTTCTTCTTCTTCATCCTTGGAACTTTCTAGAGAGAGAAATTTTGGAGAAGATGAACTCTTTTGGGTTTGATTTTTTTGGGTTTTGGGAATTAATGGTGTAAATGGGTTGGTTAATGACTTAAAAGGTCTTATATAGGTGTATTCAAACAATATAAATTGACCCCATTTAATAACTACCTAATTAGGAATTTACCAAAAAACCCCTTACTAGGTAGCCCCTCCCAGGCACCATGACCCGTCAAGGGCACCACGACTCTTGGTGGTTCCCGTGGTCCCTTGGCCATTAGCCTCCTCAACTTGACTAGCCTTACCATGAGGTGAAGGCAACCCCATGATACTTCCCACGGTCCTTGGTCTTCACCATGAACGGTGAAGTGATTCGTGAAGGGGAGCCTTCCTTGGGCACTTTCATGAGCCTACTGCCTCAGCTACTACGGGTGGCACCATGACTCGTGGTGGTCAACACGGGTCATGAAGACCCTCGTGGTCATGGTGGGTAGTGGCTAGGCATGTTTTGGCATCCTTGACCCCCTTGCCATGGTCCTCACCCAATTCCTTTGGCCCTTGCCCTTCACTCTTGACGTTAACCCTCACATTTAGGCTCTAGTTTAGCCTACTAATATCTGAGGTGTTACAATATTTCCTCCTGGGAACATTCGTCGTCAAATGAATCATTTAGATAACTTACGAAAGTAAAGACTCAAGACTAGTAGCTCGTCATGCATGCAACATCAAAATGGTACACAATTCAGAGGAGGATACATTAACTCCATCTTTAACATAATCAATGCAACACAAGGAAGTAGGAACCACATCTAACAACCCATTATGCGTGAAAACTGAACATTTCAACATATTCATAAAAGGAACTACCTTCTCTAACTAAAAGCATGCTCAACTCACTATCACGAAACCAATTATGCAATTACTCTTAAACCACAATAAAACATGTTCCACAATTCATCTCACGAAGCATAGAGGCAACTCATACTAAATGCATAACAACATGAGGAACATAAATCATGAAAACTTATTTTCTTACAATCATGAACTTCTCAAGAACATGCATAACTTAAGGAGATCATGGAATTACTAAAACACACATGACTACAAATCATAAAAAAAGTCACAAGGAACTCTTTGTCTCAAGCTAGAATGGGAATAGATGAAAGACACGAGGATATTAAAACTCTCAACAATCTTGCTATCTAAGCATACCATACCCCCTTGCGAGTAAACCCCTGCTAAGGCTAACATCAAAATCTAACAAATAGTATAGGGATCTTAATAAAACATTTACATCTATAGGGAACTATGAACATACCAGAGCCTTCATCCGGAGAGACTCCTTTATCCTCTCTAGACCGGAGTGCATAGAAGCGACTATAATTTGGAGGAATAGGGACCGAACCATTAAGAGAATCTTCCTTGGCCTCTCTTACTTTTGCCGTGAGTGTAGGGCAATGTTTCACTTGATGATCACTCTTTCCACAACCATAGCAATCGTCCGTACAGGCTAGGCACTTCCAATGGTGATTTTCCCATATTTGGTGCATGTAGGCTTAGGCAATGGAGACCCACTACCTTTCTCTTGGTTAAACATAGGGGTATTGGAAGGATCTTGACCGGGATACCTTTGTTTAAACTTAGGTCTACCTTGCCCATCAGGCTTATTATTAGAAAAATTACTATCACCGATTCTAGCTCTTTTTACCTCTTTATTTTTTTTTTTTGAGTTTTGAGTCCTCCATTTGTTGGGCATACACCATGAGCCTACAAAATATTCATGTTATCATGGAGCATTGTCGTACAATATTCTGCTCCAACTAAGTCGGACACACCCGACAAAAACCTACACATCTCATCACTCAGATGCGCCACCATAGATGTAGCCTACTTTGATGGTTGGGTAAATTTCAAGGCATACTCTTGAACACTCATGCTACCTTGCCTAAGGTTAATGAATTCTTCCGCCTTAGCTTCCCTCAACCCTCAGGGAAAGAACCTATCAATAAATTCTTTCTTAAACACCTCCCAATCTATGGTAACCGCTCCTACTGGCCTATTTTTCTTCCATTGAGCATGCCAAACTTGAGCAACATCCTTCAATTGGTAAGCAGCTAGTTCTACTTTTTCTACCGAAGTCACCCCCATGGCATCAAGTATTTTATAAACCTCATCCATAAATTCTTGAGGATCCTCTCCCACTTTGGAACAAAAAAACTCGGGAGGGATCATTCTAAAAAAACCCCTCAATCTATAATCCATGGAATTCACATAAGGGTTCACATGAGTCAAGCTTGGGCTAACATTAGAATAGACGATCTACTTCCATATCCGACATAGCCGAAGGATTAATCGGAGCTTGATTAGCTTGAGAAGCTTGGTTCACTTAGGAGCTTCTTCATTGACATTGTCACCCTCCATTCTCCTTGAGTTATTCCGTTGTGTATTCATTTCCTGAAGACACAAAAGACGGATTAGGAGAGGGACTTTATAGAGTTAAATTCTATGGCACGACTTAAGAGTAATGAAAGAAGTATAGCTTCCTAACATCTTATAGCCTCTCATTCATAAATGTGGCGCGCTTCACACTATGAACAAGACTCTACTAGACGTGGCTTATGAGACATCATCCTAGAATCATTCTAGACCTTGTACTCTTGATTACAAAGTTTTTTGTGACCCAGGAGTACCCCCTAGATGTGACAAGGTGTACTCAACCCTGAAAGGTCCTATACAAGACCCTTAGCATATCATCATAAGCATGTTCATTCCATAAATCATTATAGTATTAAGGAACACATAATAACTACTTTCAAAGCCTACTACTCGTGCAATGCATGGATGAAGTCCCATACCCCCACCCACACTTTATAGAGCTTCTTGAGTAACCATAGTACATAACTCATATTCTTGTTCATAGTGGGAATAACCCTTAACCGACATCGACCACTAGAGCAAATCATGGAATCCGTTGTCATGTCCCACTCCGAAAAGAGTTGGTCTACTTGCTTAAGGTAGAATCAGTAACATTTTAGCTTAGGTGGATCCACTAGAAATTTACCTATGTGGGCACATAGTTATATGATAAAGAGGTTGTTACTAGTAACCCAGGCATACATAGGGAGAGCTTCCACCTCACAATATTCACTCTATCCTAAGCATTAAATTCCCATGGTTCTCTTTTAACATCATTACACATGGAATGGATGCCATTGGCCTACCGGTTCAAGGTACGTCATTAGAATAGCTCATTGAATCCTCATGAAAGGGGTACCATCGGTCTACCAATTCTAGGTTCATCATTATAATAGTTCATTGACTCCTTATGAAAGGAGTACCATTGGTCTAACGATTCAAGACAAAGCCTTAAAATACTTAATTAGTCACTCATGAAAGGGATTCCATTGGCCTACCGATTCAAGGTTCATTAAATCAAGATAGTTCTTTAATTACTCATGGAAATGATTCCCTTAGCCTACCGACTCAAGGTCTATCAATCAAGATAACTTTTAATCACACATGAAAGGGATGCCCTTAGTCTACCGATTCATTTAGGTGAGGAAATCATTTCACAACATGCCATCATCATTCATAAGTATATAATTGAAAATAGTCTTTCAATCAACACATCATCGTTATCATAATCATAGAAACTTCATTCTCAAGGTATTCAAAAGGCATGTGCATAAACATCAAGATCATATATAATTCCCATAATTTGCCCTTCAAGGACCATAGATCACATTCAATCAAAACACCTAGAATTACTATATTAGGCATGGATAATAACATGATTCAAGTAATCAATTCATAACATTCATAAATTCTATAACATTCAACTTGTATCAATCAATACCCACACTTTAAGATATAATTTGGGAAAATAGGGTAATTCATGGATTCTTGAGGAAATCAACTTAAAATCATATAAAATCATCAATATATCCATAAACAAACATAATTCAATCATTTAAAACGAATTTTAAAGGAATCCATGAGCTTAAAGTCAAACCCTAAATTTTGGGTTTTCTAGTTTTGAAATTAGGGGTTTTGGAAGGGATCTGTGGGTGAAAGCTACCCATAAATGAAGAGCTACCATACCTTATTGAAGATTTACCATGAAATTTGAGGAGAAAATGTTAATTCCTCAACTCTATATTCACCTTCTTATTCTTCCTCCTTGGAACTCTCTAGAGAGAGAAATTTTGGAGAAGATGAACTCTTTTGGGTTTGATTTTTTTGGGTTTTTTAATTAATGGATTAAATGGGTTGGGTAATGACTTAAAAGGTGTTATATAGGTGTATTAAGGCAATATAAATCAACTCCATTTAATAACTACCTAATTAGGAATTTACCAAAAAACCCTTACTAGGCAGTCCCTCCCAGGCACCACGACAAGGCACCACGACAAAGCTCTTGGTGGTACTCGTGGTCCCTTGACCAGTAGCCTCCCCAACTTGAAAAGCCTCCCATGAGGTGAAGGAAAATCCACGAGTCTTCCGATGGTCCGTGGTCTTTACCACGAGCCGTGAAGTGGCTCGTGAAGGGGAGCCTTCCTTGGGCATTTTCATGAGCCTACTGCCTCACCTACTACGGGTGGCACCAAAACTCGTAGTTTCCACCACTGGTCGTGGAGACGCTCGTGGTCATGGTGGGAAGTAGCTAGGCATGTTTTGGCAGACTTGACCCCCTTTCCATGGTCCTCACCCAATTCCTTTGGCCCTTGCCCTTCACTCTTGACGTTAACCCTCACATTTAGGCTCTAGTTTAACCTACTAATTTCTGAGGTGTTACAATATCTCCCTCGTGGGAAGATTCGTCCTCGAATGACACATTTAGACATCTTACGAAAGTAAAGACTCGAGACTAACAGCCCGTCATGCATGCAACATCAAAATGGTACACAGTTCATAGGAAGATACATTAACTCCATCTCTAACATAATCAATGCAACACAAGGAAGTAGGAACTAGATCTAACAACCCATTATGCATGAAAACTCAACATTTCAACATATTCCTAACATGAACTATCTTCTCCAACGAAAAGCATGCTCAACTCACTATCATGAAACCAATTATGCAATTACTCTTAAATCACAATAAAACATGTTCGACAATTCATCTCACGAAGCATATAGGCAACTCATACTAAATACACAACAATATGAGGAACATAAATCATGAAAACTCATTTTCTTACAATCATGAACTTCTCAAGAACATGCATAACATAAGGAGATCATGGAATTTCTAAAACACACATGACTCCAAATCATAAAAAAAGTCACAGGGAAATCTTTGTCTCAAGCTAGAATAGGAATAGACGAAAGAGATGAGGATATCAGAACTCTCAACAATATAGCTATCTAAGCATACCATCCCCTCCTTGGGAGTAAACCCCTACTAAGGCTAACATCAAAATCTAACAAATAGCATAGGGATCTTAATAAAACATTTACATATATAGGGAACTATGAATAAACCAGTTCCTTCATATGGAGAGACTCATTTGTCCTCTCTAGACCAGAATGCATAGAAGTGACCATAATTTGGAGGAATGGGGACCGGATCTTTAAGGGAATCTTGCTTGGTTTCTCTTCTTTTGCCGTGAGTGTAGGGAAATGTTTCACTTGATGATCACTCTTTCCACAACCATAGCAACCGTCCGTATCGACTAGGCACTTCCCATGGTGCTTCTTCTCACATTTGGTGCAAGTAGGCTTAGGCAATGGAGACCCATTACCTTTCTCTTGGTTAAACCTAGGGGTATTGAAAGGATCTTGACCAGAATACCTTTGTTTAAACTTAGGTCTACCTTGCCCATCGGACTTATCATTAGAGAAATTCCCATCACCGGTTCTAGCTCTTTTTACCTCTCTAATATTTTTCTTGAGTTTTGACTCTCCATTTGTTGGGCATACACCTTGAGCCTAGAGATATTCATGTTATCATGGAGTTTTGACGTACGACATTCTTCTCCAACTAAGTCAGACACACTCGTCAAAAACCTACTCATCTCATCCCTCGGATCCGCCTCCATAAATGGAGCATACTTAGATGGTTGGGTAAATTTCAAGGCATACTCTTGAACACTAATTCTACCTTTCCTAAGGTTAATGAATTCTTCCACCTTAGCTTCCCTCAACTCTCGGGGAAAGAACCTATCAATAAATGCTTCCTTAAACACCTCCCAATCTATGGGACCCACTCCTACCGTCCTATTTTTCTTCTATTGAGCTTACCAAACTTGAGAAACATCTTTCAATCGGTAAGCGGCTAGTTCTGGTTTTTCTACCAAAGTCACCACCATGGCATTACACATTTTATAGACCCCATCCATAAATTCTTAAGGATCCTCTCCCACTTTGGAACCAAGAAACTCGGGAGGGTTCATTCTAACAAAATCCCTAAATCTAGAAGTCGTGGAGATCACATTAGGGTTCACATGAGTCTCAACATCTCTATTGGCTTGGACCGTCATAACTTGGCTAACATTAGAAAAGCCAACCTAAATTCCACATCCGACATAGTCAGAGGATAAATCGGAGCTTGATTAGCTTGAGGATCTTAGTTCACTTGAAGAGCTTCTTCATTGACATTGTAACCCTCCATTCTCCTTACGTTAGCCCTTCATGTATTAATTTCCTGAAGACACAAAAGACGGATTAGGAGAGAGACTTTATAGAGTTAAACTCTATGGCACGACTTAAGAGTAATGAAAGAAGTGTAGCTTCCTAACATCTTATAGCCTCTCATTCATAAATGTGGCGCGCTTCACACTATGAACAAGACTCTACTAGACATGGCTTATGAGACATCATCCTCAAATCATTCTAAGCCTTGTACTCTGATTACCAAGTTTGTCGCTACCCAGGAGTACCCCCTAGATGTGACAAGGCGTACTCAACCTCGAAAGGTCTCATACAAGACCCTTAGCATATCATGACAAAGAAATGATGTGAAATTTAAAAATTTTATCCATACAATCGAAGTCTCTTAGAAAAGCAAGTGGAAGTCTAACTTGTCTCAAATAGCCATCTAATACAATCTTTGAATAAAAAATGGGTTCATATCCCTTTCAATATAATCTGAAAATAAAATGACTAGAAAGAAACTACTAATGACTCATACTTCCTTGAATCTTGAGGACTCACCACAAGATAGGAGAATAGTCGATCCAAGCTTGAACCAATAGAAGATCATCTTAAGAACCGGAACCTACACTTTATGAAAAATGTAGAAAATATGGGTTAGTACACGAATGCACTAAGTATGATAGCCAGCATAAAAAACCTTAAAAACATGCTAAAAAGGACATTTTGGTTGAAAACCATGCTATATGCCAAGTTTGAGAATCATCATGAACATTAGCGTAAAAGCATAAGACATAAGCATATTCAACATATAGATCATTATAGCATAATATAACCATTTCATAAGTAACACTAAGTTATAATTGTGCAATGTATAGATAAAGATCCCATAATCCCATCTATACTAAGTACCACTTTTATGTCACCATAATCATACTTACCATTCTTTGATCTCATCTTTAGTTAATACTCATAAACAAGGAAATCTTCACATTTACTAAGTCATATAAAGGAAAACAACATATAGAAACAATCCAAGTTAAGCATTCATTATTACATTTAGCCTTCATATCAACATACTTAGTAGCATCATCATAAGCATGTTCATTTCATAAATCATTATAGCATTAAGGAACACACCATAACTACTTTCAAAGCCTACTCGTGCAATGCATGGATGAAGTCCCATACTCCCACCCACACTTTATAGAGCTTCTTGAGTAACCATAGTACATAAATCATATTCTTGTTCATAGTGGGAATAACCCTTAACCGACATAGATTATGTGAGCAAATCATGGTATCCGGTATCATGTCCCACACCGAAAAGAATTGGTCTACTTGCCCAAGGTAAAACTAGTAACATTTTAGCTTAGGTGGATCCACTAGCTAATAACCTATGTGGGCACATAGTTATAGGATAAAGAGGTTGTTACTAGGAACCTGACCATACATCGGGAGAGATTCCACCTCACAATATCCACTCGGTGTGTAACACCCGGAAAATTAATAGGTGTAACTAGAGCCTAACGTTTGAGTCTTAAAATTTTATGCGTAATTTAGAGTTGTAAAATAGCCCAAAAATTTGACTATGTATATTTTCAAGTTCGGATTCAAGGAAGGTGAAAGCCTTCACTGCCCATAGAAGCACCCTTGAACCAATGCCTTAGCCGTATAGGCAAGAGGCATTGTTCAAGGAAGGCATCAAGGCACGTGAATGGCCTTCACTGCTCTTAGAAGCTCCCGTGAACTTTGCCTTAGCCATTTTTAGGCAAGCAAGTCAGTTCACACGAGGATCCACAAGGTGTGAAGTACTTCATTTCCCGTGGAGAGGCTCGTGAAGCTTGCCTTAGTCGCATAGGAGATAGGGGGCACACTCCACGCAAGGGTCAACGTTAAAAGGACAATCTCACTGCCCATGTGGAACCCTAGTGGACAAATACCTTAGCTTTAAAAGCCAAGTGCATAGTCCATGTGAGGGACCACGGAAGGTGGAGTAGTCCACTACCCGTGGAAGATCCCTTGGACTTTGCCTTAGTTTTTTGGCAAGTCCATGTGGGCAAGGGGCAATTTTGTAAATATTATTTTTAAGTCCTATTTTTAAATAGGTATATTTTATATTATTTTAAAATAAATATATAAGGTATTTTGAGTAATTAAACACCCAAACTAAATCACTTTCACAAGGACTCAAATCAAAATCAAAAGTTCATCTTCCTCACAATATTTCTCTCCCTAAAAACCTAAGAAGAAGAAGAGTAAAATTGAGGCTTGGGCTGCCAGAAATCAAAGGGTTTTTCATAAAATTCTTCAAGGATTCAGCATCAAGGTATGGTAGTTTTTATCTTTGGGTAGATTCCACACAAAGAGCCCCTTCATAACTTGATTTCAAAACATTCAATTTTCCCCAATTTCAGGTGTTTTATTCAAAATTCATGGGTTCTCTTTAAAAATGATTTAAATGGTTTAATTATGTTGGGTTATGATTGAATTGATGATTTATGGTTGAATTTTGGTGAAATTCCACCAAGAACTCATGGATCCCCTCTATTGCTAAATTGTGATCTTAATTGAATTAATTGATTTTAGAAGCATGTAAATGGGTCTTGTATGAATTAATTGAATTGATTAAATTGTGTTATTAACCATATTTAATGTAGAAATTATAGATGTTGGGTTGAAAGTAATTCATGATTTTTTATGGGTAAATTATGGAAATTTATACATGAATGTAAGAATTATGCATGTGCTTCAAGATTTATGTTCAGAATGAAGATTCTATGACTATGGTGTAATTGTGGTATTGATTGGAGAGGTTATTCTCTCCTAGACCCTTATACATTATTATGCATGAATTGATCATGACTACAATGCAATTGTGTAATTATTGAAAGGTTATTCTCAACTATACACTTATTAATGATGATGATATATTGGGAAAGGTTTCTTCAATGTAATGGTACATATTGAATTGGTAGGCTTAGGGTATCATATTCTTGTGTAATTGAAAGTGATCTTGATTGATGTACCTTGAATTGGTAAGCTTAGGGTATCCTCTTCTTGTGAAATTAATGCATCTTGATTTAATGAACATTGAATCGGTAGACCTAATGGTGGCAGCCCTTTCATAAATGATTAATAAAGTATTCTAAGGCTTTGTGTTGAACCGATAGACCTAATAGTGGTATCCCTTCTTGATGAGTCTAGGAACTAATGTAATGATGAACCTTGAATTGGTAGACCTTATGGTGGTGACCCTTTCATGTGTTAATGATGAACCTTGAATCGGTTGACGTAATTGTGGTGGCCCTTTCTTGAGGATTCAATGGGCTATCCTAATAATGTACCTTGAATAGGTAGACCTAATGGTGGTGGCCCTTTCATGTGTAATAATGTACCTTGGGTTGGTAGACCTAATGGTGGTAGCCCTCTCAAGTATAATAATTTTAATGAAAATGAACTACTCTATGGGAATGTAAGCTTAGCACCGAGTGGTTAGGTAAGATGGAAGCTTTCCCCACGTTAGGTCGGGTTTCAATAAACATCTTTCTTATCCCATAACTATGTGCCCACATAGGTTATTAGCTAGTGGATCCACTTAAGATAAAATGTTACCGGTCCTACCTTAGGCAAGTAGATCAACCCTTTACGGTGTGGGATAGACACCGGATTCCATGGTTTGCTCAGATGGTCTATGTCGGTTAATGTCTATTCCCATCATGTGAGGTTATGTTCTATGGTTACTCAAGAGGTTCTATGAAGTGTGGGTGGTAGTATGGGATGCCATCCATGCATTGCACGAGTACGCTTTGAGAGGGCTATGGTGTGTTTTTCTAATGTCCTAATGTCTAATGAATGGATGTGCTCTTAATGAAGCTAATGAGAATGTTGACTTAAAGGCTTAATGTAATTGTGAATGCTTAACTTGGAAATGTTAATATGAGTTGCTTTTCTTGTCATGCGTTATTGAATATGAATGTTCCTTGTTTATGATTATTGACTAAAGAGGATAATGAAGAATGGTAAGTATGTTATGGTGACCTCAAAGTGGTACTTAGTATGAATGGTATTATGGGATGCCATTCATACATTGCAGAAGTTTAATTTAGGTTTACTTCTAATGATGGCACTATTGTTCAAATGACTTACATGATGAATATGCTTGTGTATGTTTATACTAAAGATGCACGATGACTCTCAAAGTTGACATAAAGCATGTGTTTCAACCAAAATGTCCTTTTTAAGCATGATTTTTGCATGACTATCATACTTAGTACATTTTTGTGTGCTAACCCATATTTCTTCTATTTTCCTACAAAGTGTAGGTTCCGGCAATTGAGGTGATTCCTTATAGTTCAAAGCTTGGATTGATTCTCTCCAAAGCTTGTTGTATGTCCTCATGGATCCGAGGACAAGTGTTATGTTTTTGTTTCATTCCTTTTATTGTATTAGACTTTCAGATTTCCTATTGTAAGGGCTGTGACCCTATTTTGACACTTCGATTGTAGTAGATGGGACTATGTCTAGACATTCGCTGTTTTAAATAAAGATTTTCGATTGTATGGATTAAAAGTTTTAAATTTCGTAACATTTTTCAAATGTCTTATGTTATGAATGCTATTAGGCTTGTATGAGGCTCTCCAGAGTCTTGTACGTCATGCCACATTCGGGGTTTAGGCTCGGGACGTGACAAACATCGTATCAGAGCACAAGATATTGGGATGGTTTTTAGGATTGATGTTTCACAAGCCACGTCTAGTAGAGTCTTGTTCATGAGTGTGAAATGCGCCACATTTATGAATGAGAGGCTATAAGACGTTAGGAAACTACATTTCTTTTATTACTCTTTAAGTCGTGCCTTAGAGTTTTAACTCTATGAAGTCCTTTTCCTAACCCTTCTCTTGTGTTTGTAGGATATGAATACAAGAAGGGCGAACGCAAGTAGGATGGAAGAGGAGATTGTGAATGAGGAGGTCCCAAAGGTCCTCAAGTTCCTCAAGGCAACCAAGTTCCTATTGTCCAATGAAGAAGTTAGGTCGGCTCTTTTAATGATGGCTCAAGCCGTAATTACTCAAGCCCAAGCTATGACGGCCTAAGACAATAGGGGTGTTGAGACACATGTGAACCTTAATGTGAGCACTATGGCTTCTAGGTTGAGGGATTTTGTGAGGATGAATCCTCCGGTGTTTCTTGGTTCCAAGGTGGGAGAGGATCCCCAAGAGTTTGTGGATGAGGTGTATAAGGTAGTTAATGCTATGGGGGTGACTTTTATAGAGAAAGTGGAACTAGCCGCCTACTAATTGAAGGATGTGTTCCAAGTTTGGTTTACTCAATGGAAGAGCAATAGGCCAGTAGAAGTAGGTCCATAGATTGTAAAGTATTTAAGAAAGCATTCCTTGATAGGTTCTTTCCCCGTGAGAAGAGAGAAGTTACGATGGAAGAATTTATCAACCTCAGGAAAGGTAACATGAATGTTCAAGAGTATTCTTTGAAATTTATCCTATTGTCTAAGTATGCTCCATCTTTGGTGTCAAACCCGAGGGATGAGATGAGTAGATATGTGACGGGTGTGTCCGACATAGTTGAGGAATAATGCCGTACGAAAATGCTCCATGATGACATGAATATCTCTAGGCTTATGGTGTGTGCTCAACAAATTGAGAAGTCCAAACTTAAGAAAAAGAATAAGGAGATAAAGAGAGATAGGTCCGATGAGCAAGGTCAACCAAGGTTCAAAAAGAGAGCTTATAACCAAGATTCTTCAAGTACTCCTAGGGTTAACCAAGAGAAAGGTAGTGGACCTCCATTTCCTAAACCTACTTGCAACAACTGTGGAAGAAGCATCATGGAAAGTGCCTAGCCAGTACAAATGGGTGTTATGGTTGTGGAAAGAGTGACTATCAAGTGAAAGATTGCCCTATTCTCACGACCAAAGGAAGGGAGGCCAAACAAGCTTCTCCTAGTGTCCTGGATCCTTATGCTACAAATAAATAGTCGTTTCTATGCATTTAGGGCTAGAGAGGACAAAGGAGCCCTTCCGGATGAAGGCACTGGTATGCTGATAGTTTCTTAAAGTTGTAAATGTATTATTAAGGTCCCTATGCTAGTTTGTGCTATTTTGCTATTAACCTTAGTATGGGTTTACTCCCAAGGGAGAGATGGTATGCTTGGAAGGCAAGGTTGTTGAGAGTTATGATATCCTTTTATCTTTCTTCTATTCATATTCAAGCTTAAGAGAAAGAGTTCCTTATGGGTTGTTTCATGTTTTGGAGTCATGTGTGATTATGTGTTTCCATGGTCTCCTTATGTTATGCATGTTCTTGATGAATTCATGTTTAATGAGAAAATGAGTTTTCATGATTTTTATTCCTCATGTTGATGTGCATTTAGTATGAGTTGCCTCTATGCTTCATGTGTTGAATTGTTGAACATGCTTAAATGTGCTTTTCAGAGTAATTGCATAATTTTCTTTATGATGTTATGAGGAGCATGCTTTGAGATGGAGAAGGTAATTCTTCCAATGAAATGAGAAATGTTGAAGTTTCATGGATATTGGGTTGATAGATGTAGTTTCTATTTCCTTTCGTTGCATTAATTGTGTTGAGATGGAGTTGAAGTTTCCTCCTTTATGTGGTGTATTATTTTGATGTTTCATGCTTGTTGGGCTGATAGTCTTAAGTTTTTAAATTCCGTAAGGTGTCTCGATTGTTATTCAAGGACGAATGTTCCCAAGGGAGATATAATGTAACACCCAGAAAATTAATAGGTGCAACTAGAGCCTAACGTTTGAGTCTTAAAATTTTATGCATAATTTGGAGTTGTAAAATAGCCCAAAAATTTGACTAAGTATATTTTCAAGTGAGGGTTCAAGGAAGGAAAAAGCCTTTACTACCCTTAGAAGTACCCTTGAACCAATGCCTTAGCCGTATAGGCAAGAGGCATTATTCAAGGAAGGCTTCAAGGCACGTGAAAGGCCTTCACTGCCCTTAGAAACTTCCGTTAACTTTGCCTTAGCCATTTTGATGCAAGGAAGCCAGTTCACGTGAGGATCCACGAGGAATGAAGTACTTTATTGCCCGTGGATAGCATCGTGAAGCTTGCCTTAGTTGCCTCGGCGATAGGCAGCACAGTCCACGCAAGGATCCACAACAAGTGGACAAGCTCACTGCCCGTGTGGTGCCTTCGTGGACAAATGCCTTAGCTTTAAAAGCCAAGGGACTAGTCAACGTGAGGGACCACGGAAGGTGGAGCAGTGCACTGCCCGTGGAAGCTCCCTTGAACTTTGCCTTAGTTTTTGGCAAGTCCATGTGGGCAAGGGGCAATTTTGTAAATATTATTTTTCAAGTCCTATTTTTAAATGGATATATTTTATATTATTTTTAAATAAATATATAAGGTATTTTAAGTCATTAAACACCCAAACTAAATCACTTTCACAAGGACCCAAATCAAAATCAAAAGTTCATTTTCCTCACAATATTTCTCTCCCTAAAAACCCAAGAAGAAGAAGAGTAAAATTGAAGCTTGGGCTGCAAGAAATCAAAGGTTTTTCATAAAATTCTTCAAGGATTTATCATAAAGGTATGATAGTTTTTATCTTTGGAAAGATTCCACCCAAAAAGCCCCTTCAAAACTTGATTATAAAACTTCCAATTTTCCCCAATTTCAAGTGTTTTATTCGAAATTCATGGGTTCTCTTTAAAAATTATTTCAATGGTTTAATTATGTTGGGTTATGATTGAATTGATGATTTAAGGTTGAATTTTGGTGAAATTCCACCAAGAACCCATTGATCCCCTCTATTGCTAAATTGTGATCTTAATTGAATTAATTGATTTTAGAAGCATGTAAATGAGTATGGATTAATTGAATTGATTAAATTGTTTTAATGTAGAAATTCTAGATGTTGGGTTGAATGTAATTCATGATTTTTGATGGGTAAATTATGGGAATTTATACATGAATGTAAGAATTATGCATGTGCTTCAAGATTTATGTTGAGAATGAAGATTCTATGACTATGGTATAATTGTGGTATTAATAGGAAAGGTTATTCTCTCCTAGAACCTTATACATTATTATGCATGAATTAATCATGACTACAATGCAATTGTGTTAATATTGGAAGGTTATTCGGAATTATACACTTGTGAATGATGATGATATATTGGGAAAGGTTTCTTCAATGTAGTGATACATCTTGAATTGGTAGGCTTAGGGAATCCTCTTCTTGTGTAATTGAAAGTGATCTTGATTGATGTACCTTGAATTGGTAGGCTTAGGGCCTCCTCTTCTTGTGAAATTAATGTATCTTGACTTAATGAACATTGAATCGGTAGACCTAATGGTGGTGGCCCTTTCATAAATGATTAATGAAGTATTGTAAGGCTTTGTCTTGAACCGGTAGACCTAATGGTGGTATCCCTTCATGATGAGTCTAGGAACTAATGTAATGATGAACCTTGAATCGGTAGACATAATGGTGGCGGCCCTTTCTTGAGGATTCTATGAACTATCCTAATAATGTAGTTTGAATCGGTAAACCTAATGGTGGTGGCCCTTTCATATGTAATAATGTACCTTGGGTCGGTAGAACTAATGGTGGTAGCCCTCTCAAGTATAATAATGTTAATGAAAATGAACTACTCTATGGGAATGTAAGCTTAGCACCGAGTGGATATGGTAAGATGGAAGTTCTCCCCACGTTAGGTCGGGTTTCAATGAACATCTTTCTTATCCCATAACTATGTGCCTACATAGGTTATTAGCTAGTGAATACACTTAAGCTAAAATGTTACCGGTCCTACTTTAGGGAAGTAGACCAACCCTTTACGGTGTGGGATAGACACTAAATTCCATGGTTTTCTCACATGGTTTATGTCAGTTAATGCTTATTCCCATCATGTGAGTTATGTGTTATGGTTAATCAATAGGTTCTATGAAGTGTGGGTGGTAGTATGGGATGCCATCCATGCATTGCACGAGTACGCTTTGAGAGGGCTATGGTGTGTTTTTCTAATGTCCTAATGTCTAATGAATGGATATGCTCTTAATGAAGCTAATGAGAATGTTGACTTAAAGGCTTAATGTAATTGTGAATGCTTAACTTGGAAATGTTAATACGAGTTGCTTTCCTTGTCATGTCTTATTGAATATGAATGTTCCTTGTCTATGATTATTGACTAAAGAGGAGAATGAAGAATGGTAAGTATGTTCTGATGACCTCAAAATGGTACTTAGTATGAATGGTATTATGGGATGCCATTCATACATTGCACAAGTATAACTTAGGGTTACTTCTAATAATGCCTCTATTGTTCAAATGACTTACATGATGAATATGCTTATGTCGTGTATGTTTATACTAAAGATGCATGATGACTCTCAGACTTGACATAAATCATGGTTTTCAACCAAAATATCCTTTTTAAGCATGATTTTTGCATGGCTATCATACTTAGTACATTTTTGTGTGCTAACCCATATTTCTCCTATTTTCCTACCAAGTGTAGGTTTCGGCATTTGAGGCGATTCCTTCTAGTTCAAAGCTTGGGTTGGTTCTCTCCAATGCTTGTGGTATGTCATCATGGATCCGAGGACAAGTGTTATGTTTTTGTTTCATTTCTTTTATAGTATTAGACTTTCATATTTCCTATTGTAAGGGTTGTGACCCTATTTTGAGACTTCGATTGTAGTAGATAGCCATGTGAGACTATGTCTAGACTTCTGCTATGAGGCTTGTATGAGGCTTTCTGGAGTCTTGTACGCCGTGCCATGTCCGGGGTGTAGGCTTGGGTCGTGACACAGTGCTAAGAATTAAATTCCCATAGAGTAGTTAATTCTCTTTTAACATCATTATACATGAAAGGGATGCCATTGGCCTATCGATTCAAGGTACATCATTCGAATAACACATTGAATCCTCATGAAATGGGTACCATTGGTCTACCGATTCAAGGTTCATCATTATTATAGTTCATCTCCTCATGAAAGGGATACCATTGGTCTATCGATTCAAGACAAAGCCTTAGAATACTTCATTAGTCACTCATGAGAGGGATGCCATTGGCCTACAGATTCAAGGTTCATTAAATCAAGATAGTTCTTTAATTACTCATGAAAATGATTCCCTTAGCCTACCGATTCAAGGTATATCAATCAAGATAACTTTTAATCGCACATGAAAGGGATGCCCTTAGCCTACCGATTCATTTAGGTGAGGAAATCCTTTCACAACATGCCATCATCATTCATAAGTGTATAATTGAGAATAGTCTTTGAATCAACACATCATCGTTATCATAATCATAGAAACTTCATTCTCAAGGAATTCATAAAGCATGTGCATAAACATCAAGGTCATACATAATTCTCATAATTTTCCCTTGAAAGGACCATAGATCACATTCAATCAACACACATAGAATTACTACATTAGGCATGGATAATAACATGATTCAAGTAATCAATTCATAACATTGATAAATTCTATAACATTCAACTTGTATCAATCAATACCCAAACTTTAAGATCCAATTTGGGAAAATAGGGTAATTCATGGATTCTTGAGGAAATCAACTTAAAATCATATAAAATCATCAATATATCCATAAACAAACATAATTCACTCATTTAAAACAAAATTTAAAGGAATCCATGAGATTGAAGTCAAATACTAACTTTTGGGTTTTCTACTTTTGAAATTGGGGGTTTTGGAAGGGATCTATTGGTGAAAGCTACCCATATATGAAGAGCTACCATACCTTATTGAAGATTTACCACGAAATTTGAGGAGAAAATGTTGATTCCTCAACCATAACTTTACCTTCTTTTTCTTCTTCTTCCTTGGAACTTTCTAGAGACAAATTTTGGAGAAGATGAACTCTTTTGGGTTTCATTTTTTTGGGTTTCGGAAATTAATGGAGTAAATGGGTTGGTTAATGACTTAAAAGGGCTTATATAGGATTATTTAAACAATATAAATTGACCCCATTTAATAATTACCTAATTAGTAATTTACCAAAAAGCCCTAACTAGGTAGCCCCTCCCAAGCACCACGACTCGTGGTGGTGCCCGTGGTCCCTTGACCAGTAGCCTCCCCAACTTGACAAGCCTCCCATGAGGTGAAGGCAACCCCATGAGCCTTTCCACGGTCCGTGTTCTTCACCACGAGTCATGAAGTAGCTCGTGAAGGGGAGCCTTCCTTGTGTAGTTTCATGAGCCTACTGCCTCACCTACCATGGGTGGCACCACGACTCGTGGTGGACACCACGGGTCGTGAAGACGTTAGTAGTTATGGTGGGCAGTGTCTAGGCATGTTTTGGCAGCCTTGGCCCCCTTGTCATGGCCCTCACCCAATTCCTTTAGCCCTTGCCCTTCATTCTTGACGTTAACCCTCACGTTTAGGCTCTAG
The DNA here is from genome assembly GCA_029582605.1 of Solanum gracilifrons. Classification (NCBI taxonomy): domain Eukaryota; kingdom Viridiplantae; phylum Streptophyta; class Magnoliopsida; order Solanales; family Solanaceae; genus Solanum; species Solanum gracilifrons. Next base: position 68,468 of record JAJOOH010000906.1, read on the forward strand.
TTTAAACTACTAATTTCTGAGGTGTTACACCCACACTGCCAGAAATATCCTATAACTTGTAGAGATATAGAACGCCTCAACTAAGTGGATCCACTAAGCTATGATTAAAAGAAATAAGGAATCATCTAAAAAGTAAGACCCTTTCTACCCACGTTGGCTACATGGTTTATAAGGACTTTTAGTTGTATGAACTCGTCCCTATATCGGTGCTCAATACTACTCCAAAAAATATACTCAGCTCATATGTTTACAAACATGATTTTCTCGGTGGTTTCAGAGTATTAATCAAAAATCTATCTCTTCAAAGAGGTGGTACTCAGAACTGCTCATGAAAACTCATTTGGAAATCGGTGTTTCCTCTCATCTTAAATGTGCAAAATATTTACTCTTTGGGAATACTTAGTCTCTATATAACATTTTAAAGAAAATGAACTTCACTCTTACTCTTACTCAACTCAATGCTCAAGTCTTAAAACAAGTTTAAAACAATTGTAAAAGAATTTTTGAAAAGACTCGAAGAACTCTCAAGACTTGACTCTTAGGTCTACCTAATTATTTACTAAACACGAAATAACATAATTCGGTAAGGAAAAGACCAAAATACCCTTCTTAAATTTGGGTAACTTTCCTTAATCGGACAGTTCAACTTCAAACGGGAATATCTCCCTCATACGAGCTCAAAAATTAGCAAACTCAGTGGCGTTGGAAAGAGGATTCCAAGACCTTTCATTTGATAACTTATAGCCCACCTAACTCATCATGTACTAAAAGTAATGGTCGTTTGAAGTTGACCCAAAACTTATACTTAGCATAACTTGCCAAAATTTCCAAATTTACTCTTTCCAAAAATTATTCTTTCTAATTCTAGTACTTTCCAAGTCACCCTCTTGACCACACTTGAAGAAACCATTGGAGCCATCGCGACAGGTTCCTCGGTTGTTACCATACTTAGCATATGTAGGAACCCAATTACCTCATTGTGCCACACTACCTTGAGAATGTGCAGGTTTAGCTCTGAAATTCTGATTATTGAACTCATATATATTTCTTGGTGAGGGTGCACTAGTAGATAATGGAGCAGGTCCCTTTTGCCTATGTTGGAAAGACGGTCAGTTCGCATTACTTTTCTATTCTCCGGACTCATTCCCTGATGTCTTAGCCTTCTTGTTTCTAAACTCTTCTCTATCCCTCAGCTTATCCTTCTCAACCTGTTGCCTATGGAGCATCAGTTTTGCTATGTCCATATCTCCTATCCGCATAGTTGCCTTTCCCTCTTTGCTTGATAGACGAGACAATCTAGCAACGAACAAACTCATCCTGCTCCTTATGTCCGCAACCATCTCCGAGGCATAATGGGATAGTTGGGTGAACTTAAAGTTGTACTCATGTATGCTTATAGATTCCTACTTAAGAGTAAGGAATTCTCGTACCCTTGCTTCTCTCAGTTCCCCGGGAAAGAAGCGCCCCAAAAAAGCCTCCTCAAACATAGCCCAACTCACAAGTGGTGCACCTTCAGCTCTATTCTTTTTCAATTGATCAAACCAGATTCTAGCAACACCCTTCAATTGGTATGCGGCTAGTTCCACTCTCTCAACATCAACAACATGAATAATCTCAAAAGTCTTCTGAAGCTCTGCAATAAAGTTTTTCGGATCCTTAGTGACACTTGAACCAGTGAAGCTTAGAGGATTCATCCTTAAGAACTCGCAGATTCTAGATGTATCAGCCACATCCTGTGAAGCTTGGAGGATTCAATTGGTTGGTCACAACTTGACTTAACATTTAGATAGCTTCCTAAAATTCAGCATTAGTGACCTCTCATTGGGGTTGCACTTCTGGTTCATTGGGCACCCCTTGATCGTCAACGCTCCTCCTAGAAGGATGACCTCCGATAGTTATTCATGGAGGCATGATCTGAAAGATATGCGCAAGCACCAGTTAGAAGAAACTTTTATAGAAATAAACTCTATCGCATAAAATGAGTATGAAAGAAGTGAGATAGTTCCTAAATGTTGCAGACTCCTAATTATAGATGTGGCGCGCTTCACACCAAGAACTAGGACTCTATAGACACATCTTCATAGACTCCCTAGGACTCTTGGACTCTGTGCTCTGATACCAAGTTTGTCACACCCCGAGCCTACACCCTGGGAGGGATTGGCACTCGAGAACCATTGTTGTCCCCAAGCGAACCCTTGGCCTGACTTACTACTCAGCGGAAGACTTTACTCAACAAAGATAAATTCATGAAATAAACTAGAATGTTGTGAAAGAAACATTCAACTAGCCAATAAGGCAACTCAAGTCTCAACATAAACGGAATAAAAATGAAAAGACTAATGAACTATAACTATCTGTCTACAAAGCCTCTAATATTATGAGGGATATCATGACAAGACCCCTGATCATCCTAACAGCTAAAATTATAAAACAATACAAAAGTGATCCTACTTAAAGCAAGAAGGCTCACCAAATGACTTTGAAATGCTCAACTGGATCAACGAAGCACTGGATGCTGATCCTGGCTACTTGTATCTGTATCATAAAATGATGTAGGTCAAATGACGTTAGTACCTTGAATGTACGAGCATGTGAGGGGAAATCTAAAAAATATGCAAACTTGAACTAGAATCCAAAATAAACACTTACCTAAGCTTTACTCAACTCAGGGATACTTAACTCAATGCAGAAATAAAACAACAATAATGATGCAGTTCATATAAAGCATTTAAAAAAGTAGATAACATCTTAAAGTATTGGAAAATACAATAATATCTCAGTTGTATATAAAAATATAAAATAAACTATGTTTGGGAGATTCTCTAACCGACAACCATCACTATGAGCTATGTAATGATACATCATCTCGCCCACGCTGCCAAAACTGTCTTATAACTTGCCGGGATATATAACACCTCAACTAAGTGGATCCACCAAGTTATTCTTAAAAGCAATAAGGAAGCATCTAAAAAGTATGACCCTTTCTACCCACGTTGGCTACATGGCTTATGAAGACTTTGAGTTATATGAACTCATCCGCATATCGGTGCTCAATACTACTCCCAAAAATATACTCAGCTCATATATTTAAAATATGACTTTCTCAGTGGTTTGAGATTATTACTCAAAAATCTATCTCATCAAAGAGATGGTACTCAAAAGTGCACATGAAAACTCATTTGGAAATCGGTGTTTCCTCTCATCTTAAATGTGAAAACATTTACTCTTTGGGAATGCTTAGTCCCCATATAACATTTTAAAGAAAATGAGCTTCACTCTTACCCTTACTCAACTCAATGCTCAAGTCTTAAAACAAGTTTAAAACAATTGTAAAAGACTTTTTGAAATGACTCAAAGAACTCTCAAGACTTGGCTCTTAGGTCTACCTTGAATTTGAGTTTATGGACTCAAGGTTATGATTCATATTTATGGATGATTTCTAGATGTTCAGAAATCATTTAGAGTATTTAGAATCAATAGGAAGTGTTTCTACACTTTAGAAGGACTCAGACGGGCTAAACGACAGAAAAAAGGGTAGGGGCAGACGACTGAGGTGCACTACTGGCGCAGGGCGCCAGCCCCTGAATTTCGGAGACCATATTTTGGCGCACGCGTTCGTTTTATAATCTTAACTCGACTATATTCAAATTTTTTCTCAATTTCTCTTTAGATTCAGATAACCAATACATGTACACAAGAATCTACTCATAAACGACTGTAAAATCGACATGATTTCCTCAAGAATTCATCAATCCCATTATAACTCAAGAACGAAAGCCAATTTCAAGAACACAATTCAAGAACACAATTCAAGAACATCAAACCTTCAACTTTCTAGAACGAATTTTACGCTGAAATTAACATGATTGCCACGTGTTAATTTCAGAATTATGTTGATGACCTATGCTCATACACTTCAGATAGATTCACATCTAAGTTCTGTTTCCAAAATAAAGGGACAACCTTTAGCCCATTGATCACAATATTACTCCATAAAGTTATGGATATCAGCCTCATGATATGAAATTATTCATATATGCACTCATGTCTCATAGTATGCTTAGTCTCACAAATTCATAATTTACTCTCAATTGGTAGCAACATAAGGTTATGCCATGCATATTCTAATATCAGATATCTCGAATGAATCGTGCTTATAATCTTTCACCCTAAAGTTCTTTCAGTAATCCTTTTTAGTTTTGGAGAGTGGTGTTGTTGATAGTAGTTGTGTGATCATGGATGAGAGGATTTTCATTTCTTATTGTGATAGTGATGGTGTTTTTATTCCATCTAAGGTTATGAATGCTGAGAAAGAAGGAGATAATGCTTTACAATGAGTACTAAGTCAGCTTCCTGGTGGTAATGCATGAAAGTTTAGTTGGTACGGATGATGAGAGGATGAGAAGTTCATAGAAAGTGGGTTAGTAAGAGTCTATAAAGTGGTTAAGGTTCAAATCTTGAATGTGGTGTTGTTAACATGTGGACAATACGTGATACATTAGGTGTTTCATGATATGAGTTCAAGGTTAGCTGAATGTAGTGGTAGGGAGTAGTGTTCTTGGGATGAGATTTTCTACAGAGGTATAGAACCTAAATCTTGTGATTTAGATAGGAATAATCACCCTATGTTAAGTACTTTGTGATTATGAGCTAGACTTGAATAAAGTAAGAGTAACCCCTTTCCATTCTCAGACCAACTGTCATTTGAGGATGAATGATCCTAAGGGAGAGATATTGTAACACCTCAAAAATTTCCAAGTTAAGACTCGAACCATTCTTCATTTACTTGTAGGGTCATATCGGGTGATTCATAAATTACCCATATGTGTAAAGGTAAATTCTTTAGTGTGGTAATGATTTGGATATGAATTAAGATCACTAGAATCCCCTAGCACAAAGTAGAGTTGAAAGTGTCCTTATCGATTAAGTTTTGATGTAAGATTCTACTTGGGTCAACTTTAAACTACTATCTCTTAGAATATAAAGAGTTACGTGGCCCATAACATATCAAATTAAAGGTATTTGAATTCTCTTTCCAACGCCACCAATTTTCCATCAATCTAATTTCTGAGTAAAAAGTTATGACCATTTTAGAAACCTGATATAGTGCAGTGAAAAATTAATCGACGGGAAAATATTAAAAAAAGTCTTTGTATTTTTACCTCCAAGAAAACCCTAAACAAATTTCTTGACTAATAAAAGGCTCAACAATTATATTTTCATCTTTTAATCCATCATTCTCTTCTCTCTCTCAAGCCTAGGGAAAAACCCTAAGGAAAGATCAAAGTAGAAGATTCCATTCAAGATTCTTTCCATATTTTTCAAGATTCTTTTTCAAGGTAAGTCTTTCTCCAAGAATTCCATTATTTCCAACTCGAATTACTCCATACAATTATGAATCACTAATGAAAATCATAATTCTTGGCCATATAGATTTCAAGAAACTAATTCAATAATCTCAAAAAAGGTTTTCTTGATTGTTTACCTTCAAGCTAGGGTATCAAGGCTTCTAATCAAGTTCTTATCCAAAAAATTTCAGGATTCTTTTAAGAACCTTGTTCTTTCATGTATGTAAGACTATCATAGAGTTTGACTAGTTCATCCTCACTCCTTACATCTACTTTCAAATCAGTAAAAGAGAAATCTAGGATTCTATTCCTAGATTTGAGTATTCTTGAGATGAGATGATTTTGAGTTCTCGATCTTTTTTTTGAAATTCTATTCCTAATAGTTGAATTGCTATATGTTATACGTTGAGATCCTTGAGTTGATTTGTTCATGTCTACAATTTGCCATGAACCCTATTTTGAATTATAAATCATGAGAAGTTGTTCAAAGCCAACACTTGAGTTTTAAACTGAGTTTTTGAGGATGTAAAAATGAGTTTTGAGAAAAAAATTAAAGGTTCAATTTCATAAAGACTTAAGAGTTTCTAATTTTATTTTATTCATATAAATACACACACACACATATATATAAATATATATATATATGTACCTATGTTGATTATTGGACTGGAAAGATAAGTTCATAAGTGCATGTTTTCAAGAAGGTAAACACGTCTCATGTTTTGAAAATTATTTCAAGTGATGTAATAAGTTCATTCTTTGTAATGGGTGAATTGAGCACAAAGTTATATTAATTATTTTGGGAGACGTATCGAGCACCAATTTGGGCTAGAGTGTTTTATAACTCAAAAGTCCCATAAAACTACGTAGCCAACATAGAATAAGATAGCATTGATTCTTTATACAACTTCTTACCGCCTCTGAGAAGGCATATATTTGGATCCATAATCACGATATCATCCTATATTCCCGACAAGGTATATGATGGGCCCTTGCAACATGCAACAAGACGTTTTTATCATTGCTAGGCTCATGGTAATGTTGCCGGCTAGAGAAACTCCCCACGAGTAAAGTATATATTTTTCATGTTGCTTTCATTGTATATTTTATTATAAAGAATAATTGGGTTTCACTTCATGTTCATGTATTGATTCAGTTGAGTTGCTTTCAGTCATTCAGTTCAGTTATTTTTTTACTTAGCCATATTACATACTTGTACATTCCATGTACATATGTCATTCGACCTGCATCTTTTTATGATGCAGATATAGGTGTTCCTGATTATTAACAGGTGCTTCTTGAGATCACTCTACACTCCAGTTAGCTTTGGTGAGCCTCCTTGTATTCTAGAGGACTTCACAATTACTTTCCAGTTAGTAGTTTTGAGGTGTCGTGGGTCTTGTCCCGACATCTTTCCTTAGTAGAAGAGGCTTCATAAATAGACAGTTTGGAGAGTCTTTCAATTTCAGATATTTATTTAAAACTTATGTTTCATACTTAGTATATCCAATTTAGTAAACTGTTTTTATATTCTTATTTCAATTTGATGCTTATGTATGCTTGAGTTGGCCTTCCACTTGTAGTCTTCCATGATAAGGGTTCGCTTAAGGGCTAGCAATGGTTCTCAAGTGCCGACCATGTCCAGGGTGTACGCTCGGGTCGTGACAATTTTGGACTCAATGGGTGAATGGAAGCCATTGATGAACTTCCACATACCTTGAAGATGAAAGCCCAAAAACAATTGAGGAGAAATGAGACTTGAAACTTGAAACCCTAGCTTTCTTCTTGAACTTGAGAGAGAATTGGAGAAGATGAATATAGATGGAATTTTGGGTTTTGAGATAATGAGAGACTTTAAGTTATTTTAAAGGTAGAAGGGTAGTTATAAGACTTAGAATTATGGTGAAAATGACATAGTATAGGTATTAAATTCATAGGAAAATACCCAAAAACCCTTAACAAAATAACTGTCGGAGGGCCTCACGGTTTAGACCTACGGGCCATAGATATTCCTACGGACCATACTAGTCAACCGTAGGTTGAGTTACTTGGGTCTAAAATTGTCATACTTCCTACGACACCATTCTACAGACTGTCTAACTTTCTACTCTCCGTAGACATTATCCGTAGACCATAATTTTAACCAAAATTTTTACTAAGTCTAGATTATCCTTACGGACCCATCTATGACTCGTCGTATTTCCCACGGCTTGCCCTGTTCATTCATAGGTCAACCTTTAGAAACTTGAAATTCAAAAAAAATGAATTCTAGTTCTAAAGTTCCTTTCCTACGGCCTGTAGGACTTCTTACGATTTGTAGGTCTATCTCTTAGACCACTGGATCAATTCAAAAACTTCACTTTTCCTTTTCAACTTTCCAATTTTGGAGGTGTTACAAGGACAAACATGCATATCCTATATGACATTGCATTTCATTGCATTGCACTTTATTTGATTCTTATCAGTTCTAATCGCTGATATGTTATTGTGGTTATGGTGTTATTTAAGAATGTGGTGATATGACTATATATGTGTTGAGGTGCTATTTATGATGTTCTATACGTGCTTTGTTGCTATAGAATGAGAACTACTAGGTTGGGCTGATTCACTCTTTACAAGTTGTAATTTTGGAGTTTCGGATGGTGTGGTTGGAGTATTTGTATTATGTATCACTTTACTTAGCGTTATTTAGATTTTCTTGTTGAGTATCTTTGTTTTTTGGTACTCACTCCTTTGCTTCTACACTTGTGTAGGTTATGAGTCATACTCATTCTTTTTTCTCTTCTACGTCTAAGGCTTATCGTTGGGATATTCTAAGGTAGTTGTTTGCCATTGTAGTAGACAACTCTTACTCCATTATTATGTTGTTATTCTATTCTAGAAATAAAGACATTCATACTTGTATTTCTATTGAAATCTATAGTAATGCATTAGAGACTTGTACACCTAACACAAGGTTTTAGGGGTAAATTGAGTTATCTTATGGTTTTTTGCGTTATTAAGGTTATTTTATTCGCTTATTATGTTTCACTTCTGCATTTACATAATTTTTTGGGTTTTAGGCTTACCTATCTTAGTGGAATAAGACTAGTTCCATCACACCCATTCTTGGGTCCTGAGAAATGGTATTAGAGTCATGTTTAGAGGTCTAACATGTGTACAAGAAGAGTCCAGTAGAGTTTCAAGGATCGACACAGAGGCATTTGCTTCTTATCTTAAAGAGGCTATGAAGATGGATAGAAAACTTCCTTTTTGTTCATTCATTCTTATCATGCGTGGTTACATTCATGAGTACTGAGTTGTCACGTGGTATTTTGGTAGATGGTGAGGAAGAGATCTACTATTGGTGGTAGAGAGGAAGATAAGCAGTCCTCGAGTCAATTTTTGAAAACCTAAATAGGGGTAGGGGTAGAGCCTGAGCTAAGGGTGAAGGTCATTCCGATGGAGTGGAACTAGTGAGAGGCCATGGGAAAGGTGTCTCTCCCAAGCTACAAATTGATATTAGAGAGGACCAGAATCCTCTAGAGTACGTGGTTGCACCGTTACTTCAGGATACTTTATTGAGAGTGTTGAGCATAGTTGAGAGTTTTACTTAGGGTTGAGGTGTGATGGGCACACAAGAGGACTCTGATGTGTCGTGAACTCATAGCACATTTGACGTTCAAAACAAAGAATTAGTTTGAGAAGTCGAGCTTGTTTATGTGGATATGATGGTTTCTTTCGATATTGTACATGTGAGTGAAAATAAAGTGAAAGAAGTTATAAAAAGGCTACACAATTCGTTAAGTGTTGCATGAGCCATGAAGATGCTCGCAGGAGTGATATGGAAATAATAGAGTTGAATTCTAACAAAACGAGGCCCCAGGAGAGCCATGGTTCATTACACGAGCCGTCTTATGGCTCATGGAAAGTTGTAGTGAAGACAGAAGCTACCTATGTGAAGCTTGAAGTCCACAGGGAACTAGACGGGCCGTGGTAGTTAAGACGAGACATCTAGTAGCTCGTGAAAACTGCAGCAAAGAAAGACACCACAATGTCTGAGAGTGGTACTACGGAGGGGTTGACGAGCCGTCTAACCTACGAGCCGTTAACATGCCCGTGGAGTTGGTCAACAACATGTGTCCTACTTAGAGTAGGACAATTTTCAAATACTATTTAAACTACTTAGCGTTTATTTTTTGAATTATTATCGAGACATTGAGACATTCTGAGCTTGAAGAAAATGAGAGTTTCCTTTTTGAACACATTTTTTGGTCGATTACTCGGGATCAAAACTTCGTGTTCTTGATTTTGTATTGATAATCAAGAAGCTTTTAGTTTGCTATTACTGTAAGTCTATTATAATATCTCTCAATAATCTCTACTGTTAGTTTCCTTGGAATAACGAACGGCTAAACACCACAACTAGGGTTGTCGGAACTATGATTAAAACCCAACTACAGATTCAATTATAAGTAACGCTTGATTGTTAATTGCATGTGTTGTTTCTATATTCGTAATGACTGACTTCTAATGAGTGCACACATTGAAACTTGCCTGTATTTATCACTTGTTCGAGAGAAAAGTGATAATTAGGACAATCTAGAAGCAAACTCCATTTACTTGTTTTAAAGATTAGAGCTCGACAGAGGATACTCTTCTTAACAAGTACGGAAGGGTAAACTTCAAAACACTCTAAGACCAAGAGGAGAAGAGTGAAAGTCATCTAATAGGGATGAAAATCATTTAGATGTATCTTTCTTTCTAGGGGCATATAAGATTAATAACAAATCGCTATCCCAATAGAATGCGAGTTGGAGTTAAAGGTCATGGGAACACAATCCTAGTCTTGCTAAATCAACTACAATGTCTTGTAAATATAATTTGCTCTTTTTTAGTTTTAATAGTAACTAAAATTGGTTATTTGAACTCAAACAACCCAATATTTACTTTTTGTAATTTAGTCCTTTTGGAAATATTAACCACAATTGAATATAAGCATCACTAAGTTTATTTGTGCTGTAAATTACTTATGGGATAGACTTGAACTCCAGTTGAGTTCTATAATTTACATCGACTATTTATACTTCTTAATTCAAGTGTAGGTTTGGACATATCAAATTTTTACGCCGGTGTTTGAGAATTTCAGTTAAAAAATACTATACTAGTTATTACTTTAATTGTAGTTGTATTTCCTACTTTTACTTTTTGTTTATTGTATGTGTCATCTACAAGTGAGTAACTAGTGCATGCCAAACACCACAATTAAGGGAGCAACATTGATTCCTTATGATCCCGAGTTAAGAAAAATGATCAGGAAAATGGTGAATGCACATGAACTTGAAGCTCAGAGACAAAGGCTGAGACAAGATGCCCCTATCTAGAGGTGCTCAAAATGATGCTAATGATTGAAAAAGAGTGTATGAGGAGAATGAAGGGGTAGAAAAGATTGCCCCTCCTCATCACCAACTACTAGCTCTAGGAGGTCGAGTCCAACAACCAGCGCGAGTGGCATTCAAAGAAGATGACTTGAAACTAGATGGATATGGAGCAACTAGAGCCATAGTACTCCTGTGTTTCCTCCAAGAGTGAAATTTACCATCACAAGCACCATGATTTAACTGTTGAATCTGAAATGGATGTTGAGAGGAACTAGAAGTGAGGAGGTAAATCAGCATTTGATGAACTTCTTTGCAAGTTGCAAGTCGACTGAGATTCCTAGAGTTAGTCAAACTGCGATGAGAATGAGGTTGTTCCCATTGTCTCTAACTGGGAAGCAACAAACTGGCTAAATGAGTTACCACACGACTCAATAAGAACTTGAGCAGAGCTAAGGGAGGAATTCATGGAGAGGTTTTTCCAAAGGCAAAATAGCTGAAAATGAAGGATGAAATAGATTCTCACAAGAAGTTACCACGTGAATGATTGCATGATACACGGTGGAGGTTTAGCCAAAAGCTAAATATATTCCCAAATCATGGTCTTACTGAAAGGCACTTGAAGCATGTATTTTATAGGTTATTAAACTTTGTGACTAAATCGGTTGTAGATGCAGTATGTGGTCGATTATTCTTGAGAAAACAATTCCCCGAGTTAATGATTGTCATGGATGAGGTATCAAAGAACAATGGAGCTTGGCACAAAAGAGATGCAGAGGTTGGAGACCTTGGTTTCACTTTTGAACGCTCAGCTGAACATCGAAAAAAGAGAGGAAGAATGGGACTATAACATGGCCCGCATGAAAACCCAAATAGACATCCTCAAGAAACGTATCATTGCAGGTCCAGAAAAGGTAAATGCAGTAGGTACAACAAATAGGTAGAAAGAGCAGGATATTGATTTTAATGAGAAGGTGAGGTATGTGAACAATGAGGGGGCTTCCAAAATTATAACTCGGGAAACTAGGGTTATAATTCTTGAAATCAAGGTGGGAACTATCAGTGAGATGGCCAGTATGATAGACCTGGAAGCAGAGAGCAAAGAAACTAACAAAAAAAGGAGGGATACAAAAATGAGTGCAGTGGTGTGTATGTACCTCCAAGTAACAGATATCCAAAAGGTAGTGGTTCTAGTGGGTCAAGAATTGAAGACATGTTATTAAGGTTATACAGTGATTTCTATAGATGCAGGAGTCAAAGAGTTGAGAAATGATTTATCCAGCGTAAGTCAACTTGTATAATCACACTCTACTTCTATTAAGCAGTTGGAGCAGCAAATGGGGAAATTGTCGGCCTCACTTAACTAAAGAAAAAGTAGGACACTGCCTAGAGATATCATTCAAAACACAAAGAAAGATGGGCACTGCATGGGTATCACCATGAGAAGTGGTAAATCACTACCCGAGCCTACAAATGTAAGCAATGAGTAGGAAGAGACTATAGAATGGGATGCTGGAAAAGAGGTAAATGTAGAAGTTTTAGATGATCCAAAGATATCTAGAAGAGTAGAGAGATTGCCAGGAGTTGTAGAAAGGGCACTCAAAACTAAAGAATACACAGTAGAGGCGTTACCACCTTTACAACATATTCCCAGACCTCCTCATCCATTCCCTCAGTCGCTTAAGAATAAAGAAGAGGATGGAAATTTTTTAAAATTCATATCCATGCTTCAACAACTATCAGTGAATATTCCATTAGTAGAAGCTATAGAACAGATGTCAAGTAATGCTAAGTTCATGAAGGACTTCGTAACAAAGAAGAGGGTAGCAAGTTTTGAACCAATAGATAATGTTCACCATTGTAGTGCTATTAGTACAAGGTCTTTAGTGCATAATAAAGAGGAACCAGGTGCGTGCACTATACCATGCATTATTGGTGCATTGGAGTTCGCAAAAGCTCTACGTGATCTGGGAGCAAGTATATCTCTCATGCCATTGGCGATATACAAATAGATGGGGTTGGGGGATTCAAAGACCACTGCTATGAGGTTGATGTTGGCATATAGATCAGTGAAGAGTCCCATAGGCATTTTGTGTGACACCTTGGTTAAGGTGGAAAGTTTCATCTTCCCAACTAATTTTCTGATTTTGGATTGCGAGTTGCATTTCAAAATTCCCATAATTTTGGGAAGGCCATTTTTTTCCATTGGTAGAATAATGTTGATGTGGACAGTGGGGAGCTAAAATTTCAGCTAAATAATGAAGAAGTCAAATTTAGAGTGTGCAAATCGATGAAGCAACCACAAGATATGAGTGTGGTGTCCGCGATTGATATAGTTGAAGAAGGGGTAATTGAAGCATCTATATAGAAAATAAATTTCAGTCATGAAGACTTGGTGTTGTTGTTTAACTCAAGACAACCTATTTCCAGGAAAGCTAAGATCAAAATGGTTCGGACCATTTAAAGCGACCCAAGTGTTTTAGTCGGGAGCCATTGATCTTGAAAATGAAAAAGGTAAGAAGTTCAAGGCAGAAGGACACTGAGTCAAGGCATATATCGGAGTCCCTAAAGAATAGGATATAGTTGAGTAATGAAAAATTGATGAAGTCTAAGTAATCAAGTAACATGCGCCGCACTGCGACGTTAACTTATGTGTTACTTGGGAGGAAACCCAGGATGTAATTATAATAAGTATTTTAATTCTTGCATTTTGTTATATTTATAGAGTCAATGTGTGTGTATATGTGCAAGAGAGACTTAAGGAAAATAGATGGCCACTATGAGGGCTGGAGCTTCAGGTAGTGGGCCTTCTTCCCTTACAGTTAGTGAGGCACTGATTCTAGCCAGTAGCGACCTGATATAGTCCATGCACCAGATAGAGCACCTTATGATAAGGGTACCACCATCACTCGAACTACTGACACTTAGAGAATTGTGGGTTGACCCATCCTCACAACCCTTGGATTTTGTACTTTGAAGATTAGAAAAAAGAAAATGACCTAGAGGGTCAATACACATTGTGTTCGTAGCACCAGACAAATTGTCATACCCCGAGGCTAACCTCCTGACGTAAACATATGACCTAGGATCACGAGTGACCCCAAGCTAACCTTAAGCAGGTATATCATAAGCATACTTAAACAAATACTGTGCGAAAGATAAAAACATAAGATAATCTAAATGATGGGGAATACCCAATCTAAGTCTGAATATATATAAAAGCTGGAATAGTGTTTATAACACTGAACTATAAATCAAATACTAAGTTGAATCTGTCTATGTCTGAATTAAGCCTCTAACTAACTAGAGATGTTGGGACATGCCCCCATCTAACTCTAGCAAATACTGAAAACTGAAATGAAAAGACTAAATATAGAAACATGTCTATTGTCCTCGAAATATGAGGACTCACCACTGAAGCTACTGAAATGGAGATCGGGAGCCGATCTATGCATGATCTGGATGCTAAGTACTTGAACCTACATCATGAGAAGATCTAGCGCAGAGTATGCATCAATACTTGAAAGGTACTGAGCATGCATGATTGGATACAACTGAACAAACATATAAATGAACAAGGCATACTGAGTAAATAATATAATCTGAACATGATAAGCATACTGGAATGTTACGAAATATGAACTAAACTGAATGCAATGACCAAGTACATAACATGCAGAAACTGAGTATTGAAATATAACTGGAACCTGGTCAAAAGCACTAGAATCTGATTGTGGGAGCTACTAATAACCGACATAAAACCACATGAGCTAAATGTGGAGTCCGATATATATACTCCCCATCGAGAAGACCCAATATACCTTGCCAAATGTATAAAGGCATGGCTGGCGTGATCACTAAATATAATGGCCACACAGGCAACTCACAACCTACGGGGGCACGTAGTTCTGAAACTATGAGGGTGATTGACCTTGGTCCAACTTAGTATTTATACTACTCCCAACTATATATATGTATATGACACACTATGACTGAAATCTTTAAATGTTTGATAGCTCAATTACTGACATGCAAACTTTGAGAATGTAACACTTATAATTGATTATTTGACATTCATAAACTGAAGCATGATTATCTAATTTCCTGACCTAGCAAGTGCATTTCATGAACTAGAAGAATTACACCACTAGGGTTCTGAATTTCATGCAAGGAACTGAGAAACCGTATTACAAGAACATGATAATTTGATTAGGAACATTCTAACAACTAATTCACAACAATTTCTAACATTCAATAAACCCTAGCTCTAGATAATATGATGGGAATCAAGAATCTGACTTAATGTTAGGGACCTAGTGGTTGAAAGGAACCCACTAGTGAAATCCCACATACCTGGTAACAAATTCCATGGAGAAATCTTTCGATTTCGGGGCTGAAACTTATGAAATCCTGTTGCATTCTTGGAGAGGGGTTTGGTCGACTCTTTCTCCTCTTTCGCTTTGAGTTTGCTAAATTTTGGTGAATGAATCGCTTAAGGTAGACTCTAATTAAGTTAATAGGTTTAAACTGACCAAAACTACGTAGTTTATGGGTTAAACGATGTAGTTTAGGTGTGCAACGCATAGGGAAAATACCAAACGACCCCTGACTTAAAAATCTGAAGCAGCCGACAACGGCCCCTCTGATGGATCGTCAAAAGGACGACGGACCGTCAAGCTGGACATAGTCCTTGGTCCAACGGCTGTTGGTTCTAGGAGTGGTCCAACCACGAGCCCTACCACGGCCCGTGTGAAGGACCAAGGACGGTGAAGCTCTCTGTGGTTCCTCACTTCGGCTGAGCTTTGATGGCTTAGTTCCACAGACCCTCCCACAGCCCGTCATCAGGACCACGGCCCGTGGAGGGGTCCGTGGTTTGACGTCAAGGCTGGGAAGTTCTTCCTCACCAACCACAAGCACCAGTACGACTCGTGTGATGGTCCAAGACCCGTGAAAGGTCCCGTGGTCCACCATTCATGCGCTGGGTGTGAACCCATGGGTAGGTCAACAGACTGTGGTCCCTTTCATGGTCTGTGAACCCTGTCGTGGTTCACTATTTTCTGGTGTTTTTCTGCTGCAGTTTTCTAAGTCTGATTTCCGAGGTATTACAATATCTCCCCCTTGGGAACATTCGTCCTCGAATAAAGCCTAAACTAGATGAGAAAGGAGGAAAAAAGCTGCAATTCCTACCACTAAGTACAACAACCTGATTTTTGACTGAACTGAGTTCTAAGATCATGCAAATATGCTGAAAATGCAAGAATAATTGAAGGAGCATGATATTTAGACTGAATTTAAGCAAGAGTAAACTGAGAGTTTGAAAAGGAACTATTTTCTCAAGCTGAAACGGAATCGGAAGGAAAGAGATGAGGATATTTGACCTTCATGGCTGCTTCTGCTTCCCAAGTATCTCCCTTGACTCCTCCACAAAACCTTAACTGAAGTGACTTCTTTATTTCTAAACCTTCGAACCTGACGATCAAGGATTTGAAGTAGCTTTTCTTCATAAATGAGACTATCCTTCACAGCCACACTTTTCAATGGTCATATAGACGGTGGATTACCAACACATTTCTTCAACAAGGAAATGTGAAAGACTGGATAGACTGCTGCTAGTTCTGCTGGCAACTTTAACTCATAAGCCACCTTACCAACCCTACTCAAGATTCTGTAAGGACCTACAGAACTGGTATTGAGCTTCTATTTCTTTCCAAATCGCATCACCTCCTTCATAGGTGACACTTTCAGGAAAACCCAATCATCAACCTCAAATTCTAAGTCCTTTCTTCTCACATCTGCATAGGACTTCTGATGACTTTGGGCTATCTTTAGCCTATCTCTAATGAACTGAACTTTCTGCCTAGCCTCATGCACCGAATCTGGACCAATCAATGCTGCTTCACCTACTTCAAATCAACCAACTTGAGATCTACACCTATGACCATATAATGCTTCATAAGGGGCCATCTGAATACTAGAATGGTAGTTATTATTGTAGGCGAACTCAATAAAAGGTAGGTAATCATCCTAACTACCCTTGAAGTTGATCACACAAACATGTCCTCTAAGGTCTGAATGGTACGTTCTGCCTGACCATCTGTCTGCGGATGAAATGTTGTGTTGAGATTTACTTGGGTACCAAGACCTTTCTAGAATGACTTCTAGAAATAAGAGGTAAACTAAGGACCTCTATCTGAAATAATAGATAAAGGAACCCCATGCAACCTGACTATCTCATTAATGTAAAGCTTGGCATAGTCCTCTGCCGAATATGTAGTCTTAACATCCAAAAAGTGAGCGGACTTAGTAACTCTGTCTACTATTACCCAAATGGAATCATGTTGTCTGTGAGTATGAGGTAAACCTGTAACAAAGTACATGTTGATCACTTCCCACTTCCATGAAGGAATGTTGATCTCTTGAGTCATACCCCCCGGTTTCTGATGTTCTGCCTGCACTTGTTGAGAATTGGGGCACTTAGCCATAAAATCTGCTATATCCCTCTTAATGTCATTCCACCAAAAGACTTCCCGTAGATCACGGTACATCTTAGTGACACCTGGATGAATAGAATACCTAGAGTTATAGGCTTCTGTAATGATTTGCAGCCTCAACTCACCCATCTTAAGAACATATAAACCACTTTGGTAGCGAAGCACACCATCTCCCCCTTGGGAGAAAACCTCAACTTTCTGTTGATGGGATGCACCCTTCAATTGAAGCAATAAAGGATCACTGTCTTGTTTTTCCTTAACCTCCGCTACCAATGAAGATTCTGACCCATTCTGAATTGTCACACCATCATCTGATATGTTCATAAGGCAAACTCCTAAGCGAGCAAGCCGGTGAACATCTTTAGCCAATTCTTTCCTTTCTTCCTCAATATGTGCTACACTACCCTTAGATAGTCTGCTAAGAGCATCAGCTACTACATTGGCCTTACCATGATGGTAAAACACATTCATGTCATAGTCGTTGAGGAATTCAAGCCATCTCCTCTGGTGAAGATTTAACTCTTTCTGGGTGAAAACATACTAAAGGCTTTTATGGTCTGTGAACACATCTATGTAAACACGATACAAGTCATGCCTCCAAATCTTTAGGGAAAATATTACGGCTGCAAGCTCAAGGCCAAGAGTCGAATAGTTCTTCTCATGCACCTTAAGTTGTCTAGAAGCATAAGCTATAACCTTACCTCATTGCATCAACACACAACCTAGGCCGATTCTGGATGTATCACGATAGATCACATAACCATTTGAACCCTCGTGTAGAGTCAAAACAATAGTTGTAGTCAACCTAGTTTTCAGTTCTTCAAAGCTCTTCTCACACTCATCTAACCACTAAAACTTGACTTTTTTCTGCGTCATTAGTTAATAGAGAAGCTATGGATGAAAATCCTTCCACAAACCTTTTGCAATAACTAGCAAACCTTAAAAAACATCTGATATCCGTTGGAGAGGTGGGTCTGGGCCATTGTTTCACTGCATCTATTTTCTGATAATCCACTCAAATCCCTTTGCTAGACACTATATGCCTAAGGAAAGCAACTGATTCTAACCAAAACTCACATTTGCTAAACTTAGCGAATAACTGGCGATCTTTGAGAGTTTGCAGGACAACCCTCAAATGAGTCACATGTTCTTCCTTATTCCTAGAGTAAATGATGATATCATCAATAAAGACGATAACAAACAAGTCCAAATACTGCTAGAACACCCTGTTCATCAAATCATAACTACAAATTCATAATGACCATAGTGAGTTCTGAGGGATATTTTCGGGATGTCAGTATCTCTGAATCTGAGCTGATGGTAACCGAATCTGAGGTCTATATTCGAAAATAACTTGCACCCTCAAATTGGTCAAACAAGTCATCAATCCTGGGGATATGGTACTTATTCTTGATTGTGACCTTGTTCAACTGCCAATAGTCAATGCACATTTTGAGAGAGCCATCTTTCTTTTTCACAAACAACACTGGTGCACCCCATGGGGAAATACTGGGTCTGATGAAGCCCTAATCTTGAAGGTCTTTCCACTGTTCTTTCAATTCCTTAAGCTCAGTTAGATCCATTCTATAAGGAGGAATAGAAATAGGCTAGGTATTTGGAAGGAGATGAATTCCAAAGTCGACTTCTTTTTTGAGAGAAACTTCAAGAACATCTTCTGGAAACACTTATGGGAACTCATTTACTATATGAACTGACTCAACAGTTGGGGTTTCAGAGTTGGAATCCTTAACCCAAACTAGATGATAGATATACCCCTTGGAAATCATCTTTCTGGCCTTAAGGTAAGAAATGAATCGACCCATAGGCACTGAATTACTACCCTTCCACTCTATGTGTGGCTCGCTTGGAAACTAGAAATGAACGATCATAGTTCTACAATCGACTTAGGCATAACAAGAATGTAACCAATCCATGCATCGAATGATATCAAAGTCTACCATATCTAACTCTACAAGATCTGCTGAGGTGACTTTTTGTGAGACTGTGACAGGGAAATTTCTGTATACCCGTCTAGCTATAACTAGGTCACCAACTGGAGTAGAGACTGAGAAGGGTTCTGAGAGAGTATCTGGACTGACACCGAAGTTCATTATTATATATGGAGTTACAAAGGAAAGAGTAGCCCCTGAATCTAACAAAGCATAAACATCTAAGTGAAATACTCGTAACGTACTAGTGACCACATTAGGAGAATCTTCCTGATCCTGGCGAGCCTGGAGATCATACAACCTGTTCTGGCGTTGATCGCCACCTGTACCAGATGAAGCACCCTACTGAGTTGGGTGACCTACTAATGTTGTTGGAGCTATAGACTGAGCTCTACTATTGTTACCTCTTTATCCCTGTTTAAAATTAGGGCAATCCCCAACCTATGGCCAGACTGACCACATCCAAAACACCCTTGTTTCCCTGCAAGACACTCGCCCAGATGGTTCTTACAATATTTTGGATAAGCTGGGTAGGTTATAGTACCTGAAACACTCCCCTTTGACTTAGAGCCTGATGCCCTACCTTTCTAATCCTGTCGGAACCTGGAGAATGGAGCACTAGATGGTGAAGGTGCCGGAGCTGAAGATTTCTGCTGAAAATGAGTGTGATTTCCACCACCCAACTTCTACTGAGAGTACTCATATTTACCTGTCCTAGCCTTCTTATTGTCATTAGCTTGTTCACTAAGCTTGTCTCCCTCAACCTGCTGAGCATGAGTCATAAGCTTAGAGATATTCATATCTTCCAGCAACATAACATTTCGACACTCTATTTTCACTAGGTCAGATACTCCAAACAAAAACTTATTCATCTGTGCCCTTGAATCAACAACCATATGTGGAGCATTCCTGGAGAGTTGGGTGAACTTGAGTCCGTACTCTTGGACTGACATGTTACCTTGCCTCAAATTCATGAACTCCTGAGCTTTTGTCTCCCTCAACTATCTTGGGAAGAACCTATCTAGAAAAGTTCCATTAAAAGACTCCTAACTGATAGGAACCGCATCCGTACCCATGTTTTCTTTCCACTGAGTTAACCAGATATGAGCTACATCTTTAATCTGGTAGGACACCAACTCTACCCTGTCACCCTGTCATTTCCAGTCACTTGCATCTCTCCAAAGATTTTCTTGACCTCATCAATGAAGTATTGGGGTCTTCTCTAACCTGCGACCTTAGAAATTCTGGTGGATTCATACGGACGAAGTCTCGGACCCAGGCTGTTGCTGCCCCAACATTAATGTTAGTAGGAACTTGGCTTGCTGATTGTTCTGGTTAGTCACACTCTGAGCCAAAAGTTGAATGGTGTTCCGAAAATCTGCATTCGAAACCTCATGGTACGGAACTAGAGGAACTGTGTTAGCATTGCGGGCATTCGCATTCCTTGCATAAGCTCTACGAGGAGGCATGATCTATAATGCATAATGACGAGTTAGAAGGTAGATCATACCCATGCACGATAAGAATAGAAAAAAAATGGAGTTTTCCTAAAACACTTCATAGCCTCTCTCTCGTTAGATGTGGTGCACTTCACACCCATGAAAAAGACTCTATTTAGTGAGACTATTCAGACATCCTAGGACACTTAAACTTAATGCTTTGATACCATGTTTGTCACGCCCCGATGCTACCCCCTTGACGTAAACACGGGATCTAGGATCACCAGTGACTCCAAGCTAACCCTGAGTTGGCATATCATAAGCATACTTAAACAAATATTGTGCAGAAGCTAAAAACATAAGATAAACTAAATGATAGGGAATACCCAATCTAAGTCTGAATATATATAAAAACTGGAATAGAGTTTATAACACTGAACTATAAATCAAATACTAAGCTTAATCTGTCTATGTCTGAAATAATTCTTTAACTAACTAGAGATGCTGGGACATGCCCCCAACTAACTCTAGCAAATACGAAAAACTGAAATGAAAAGACTAAGTATAGAAACATGTTTATTGTCCTCGAAATATGAGGACTCACCACTGAAGCTGCTGAAATGGAGATTAGGAGTTGATCTATGTGTAATCTGGATGCTAAGTAACTGAATCTACATCACGAGAAGATGTAGAGCAGAGTATGTGACAATACTTGAAAGGTGCTGAGCATGAAGGATAGGATACAACTGAACAAACATATAATTGAACAAGGCATACTGAGAAAATGATATACTCTGAACATACTGGAATGATACTGAATATGAACTAAACTGAATGCAATGACCAAGTACATAACATGCTGAAACTGAGTACTGAAATATAACTGGGAACATAGTCAAAAGCACTAGAATTTGACTGTGGGAGCTACTAATAACCGACATAAAACCACATGAGCTAAATGTGGAGTATGATGTATATGCCCCATCGAGAGGACCCAATATACCTTGCCAAGGGTATAGAGGCATGATTGGCGTGATCACTAAATATAATTCCCACATATGGGACTTATAACCTATGGGGGCACGTAGTTCTGGGACTAAGAGGGTGACTGACCTTGGTCCAACTCGGTATTTAAACTACTCTCAACTGAATATATGTGTATGACACAGTACGACAGAAATCCTGAAATGTTGGATAGCACAATTACTGACATGAAAACTCTGAGAATGTAACAATTATAATTGATAATGTGACATTCGTAAACTGAAGCATGATTATCTGATTTCCTAACCTAGCAGGTGCATTTTATGAACTAGAAGAATTACACCACTAGGGTTCTGAATTTCATGCAAGGAACTAAGCAACAGTGTTACAACAACATGATAATCAAATTAGGAACATTCTAACAACGAATTCATAACAATTTCTAACATTCAAGCAACCCTAGGTCAAGATAATATGAAGGAAATCAAGAATCTGACAAATTTTTAGGGACCTGATGGGTGAAAGGAACCTACTAGTGAAATCCCACATAACTGGTGACAAATTTCATGGAGAAATCTTTCGATTTCGTGGCTGAAACTGATGAAAACCTGTTGCATTCTTAGATAGGGGTTTGGTCGACTGTTTCTCCTTTTTTGCTCTAAGTTTGCTAAATTTTGGTGAATGAATCGCTTAGGGTAGATTCTAATTAAGTTACTAGGCTTAAATTGACCAAAACAATGTAGTTTAGGGGTTAAACGACGTAGTTTAAGTGTCCAACACATAGGGAAAAACCCAAACGACCCCTGACTTAAAAGTCTGACGCAGCCGACCACGACCCCTCTAACGGACTATCAAAGGGACCACGGACCGTCAAGCTGGTTGTGGTCCTTGGTCCAGTGGCTACTGGTTCTGGGAGTGGTCCAACCATGAGCTCTACCACGGCCCGTGTGAAGGACCACAGTCTGTGAAGAACTCTATGGTTCCTAACTTGGGCTGAGGTTTGGTGGCTCAGGTCCACAGACCCTCCCACGACCCATCATCAGGACCACGACCCATGGAGAGCTCCATGGTCTAACTTCAGGGCCTGGGAGGTTATGCCTCACGAGCACCAGTACGGCTTGTGTTATGGTCCACGGCCTGTGAACTGTCCCATGGTCCACCATTCTTGGGCTGGGTGCGAACCCACGAGCAGTCCGACGGACCGTGCTCCTTTTCATGGTTCGTGAACCCTGTCATGGTTCACTATTTTCTCGTTTTTTTTTATGCAATTCTCTAAGTCTGCTTTTCAAATTATTCTACGCCATTAAAAAGAAACACACAAAAAAAACTGAAATAGTTATTCTTGATTAGGAGTGTATGATTAGATGGAAGCATAATCAAGAATATTTTATTTCACCACGTTTTCAACAACGAAACAATATAGTTGTACAAATTATAATTAAATGCCTCGAAAGAAAGTGCCAAGAAGGGAATAAATAGTATGAAAGATACTTAATTACCAAGAGTATAACTTTAAGTGAATCCCTTTCAAGAAGAAAGTCAATTTCTTTTCTGTTTTGAATTTCCAACAGGACATCTATGAAGTTTTTAGACCAGTGATTCAATTGACCCATTCAACTTCTGTTTTGAATATCCAACTCCTTACCCACTTTTTCCACTTTACCAGTGATTCAATTCACCCATTCAAGACATGGAATATAATATCTATTATGATAAAAGTACCCAAAAGTTTGGCAAATTCATCTAAAGTTACCTTAATAGAAATATAATAACGACGCACATTAGGAACCAATAGTCTCTCTCTCAGTGCACAATATCAAGGCTGCAATTGTGCCTAAAAATATTGATGATGGTCAGGCTCTGATCAACGATTCCCAACCAAAACCTTGTCACACCGGCAACTGAAATTTATTACAACTTCCCCCACTTATGTTTGGTAGCTACTTACCACCGGGTTTTTATGTGACTACGGAAGAGGAAGAAAATAGTAGCATTGAGGAAGAGATGCATCTACAATTCATTAAAGCTTAAAGTAAAGAGCCAGCGATACCGTAATTACATTTTTCTGATGCTGAAACCTCGACCCGTCCAACACCCAAGTTGCACTAGGCAACATAATTGTAGTGATGGTAAGACTCTAACATTTGTACCTCCATGTCTGAAGAATAGAATTGTAACCGTAACAATTGAGGAAGAAGATATCCAGGCTTAGGTGAAAACTTGGGAGTCATTTTTAATTGGGTATCTATTAGGTGATACTGCTTATGATAAATAGATGGAAATGTATGCACCTAAGATTAGGCACTTTTTTAATGTGCCTAAGGTTCTATTGCACGATATGGGGTACTACATCTTTAAGTTTCACTCTAAGAAGGATAAGGAAAGGGAAATCAATTATGGACCTTATTTCAATAATATACCTCTTATACTCAAGCCATGGGAACTTGATTTTGTGTTTGATAAGAAGATCCTTAGCTTGGTACCTCGATGGTTGAAATTTCTAGATTTACCTATAAGATATAGGCCCGCTAAGGCCTTGAGTAAGATTGCTAGTGCAGGAGGCCACCCAATGCATACTGATCATTTCACTACTAACACGGATAAGGTCTCATTTACTAGAGTT
Organism: Solanum gracilifrons; assembly: GCA_029582605.1. NCBI lineage: Eukaryota > Viridiplantae > Streptophyta > Magnoliopsida > Solanales > Solanaceae > Solanum > Solanum gracilifrons. The sequence goes on from JAJOOH010000906.1 coordinate 92,659, forward strand.
TTGATCAAAGTGGATGTCTCACATCCGTCGACTGAGTTGATAAATATTGAAATCCCTTCAGGTCCTTGAGATAAACATGTTGAGTACAAATGGCAGCCAAGGTATTGTAATGAGTGCTTGAGGTATGGGCACAGTTACTCAAACTGTGGGTATAACAACAGACTAAGGAAAGTGGTGTTGCTGAGGCTACTGGCTCCAAGAGCTGATGTAGATGTGCCAAGAACTAAGAAAAGATGAATCAGGAAGGCTCAACCCCTAAAAATGGTTTGGCATGTAGTGGTCAGAAGAGGGAACCATCCACCTAATGGTGTAGGAGCACAACATCAACAATGTAGTCATGTGGGTGGAGTAAAGGAGATGAGTAGTGGTGAACAATTGGTGGTTCAAGGAGCATCCAGAGTTTAGATCTTTGTTACAATAAGTTTGGGCTACTGCTAATCATGAGCAAGCTATGGAAAATGTATGGTGTAAATTGAAAAAGTTTAAGGCCAAGCTCAAAGAAATAAATGTTTATATGGCTTCCTATTAACAAAAGTTGCACTTAGCAAGGGAGGAGTTAGATATAGTGAAGGGCCAGATGCAAGGTCTCGGTAGAAAAAGTTGTTACAGGATATTGAAAAATGGAGTAGAGTGGAGGAACAAGTTCTTAGACACTAAGCTAGGTCTCTTTGGGTGGAGAGTGGTGATTGTAACTCTAAGTATTTTCATGCATAGTGGAAGATGAGAAGCAACCACAATGCCATTACTTATATTTACATTGAGAACAACATCAAACTGACTGACCCTCGGGCTATTGAAAGTGATTTTATTTATGTTTTCTCAAGTTTAATTGGTGCATGTGCTAATGAGTTGCCCTGTGCGGACACTATGATTGTTGGATTTGGGGAGTGTTTAACAGTGAAACAGCAAAGAGACCTAATAAGGGAGGTTTCTTAGGGGTAGATTATGGATGATATCATGTCCATTCCTAAGGAAAAAGCTACTACGGTAGATGATTTCCCTACTAAATTTTTCACTGAGAACTGCCACCATTGATATCACTCTAATCCCCAATTTTCCTTCTCCTACAAAGTTTAAGGACTTTTGGCTCATAGCATATTGCACAACCCTCTATAAAATCATATCCAAGGTGTTAACTAAGAGACTCAGATAGGTGATTGGAGGCCTTGTGGGGTGTTCACAATCTATTTCTTTTAGGGGAGGAGTATTATTGATAAGGTCTTGTTTAGTCATGAGATATCCAAATGTTATTTGTAATGATATAGTATTGATTGCCGATACATAAAGTGACATTAACGCGAGGCCGGGATTTGGACAAAGATCCTAGAGTCGAAAGGTTTCATGTTGAGTAGGTGACAAAATGCGAGAAGTAAGGTTGACATGATTCATACATGTAAAGAGAGAAGATATGTGGATGCCTCGGTAAGGGAATTTGGTCGTAAAGGGCTTGAGAAGGGGTAGGTAGGTATATCAAGTATTGGGGTGTGATGATTAGGTAGGACATAACACGACTTTATCTCATTAAGGACATGACCCATGATAAGAGAGTGTGGAGGTCAAGTATTAGTATAGAATTTTAGTAGGTGGTCGAGTGCTTTTCTTTCTCTTTCCCGGGGTACTAGTTTTACTTTGGTACTATTTTCATAGTCTTAGATTTCTATTTCGACTAGTTGATTCTTTAGTCTCAACGGTTGTTTCTTTTGTAGTTGTTGTTTTTATTTGTTGATATTGTCGTCTTGTTTATCTCGTTTGTGGCGAAGATCTATCGAAAGCAACATCTAACCCTTCTCAAGGTAGGGGTAAGATATGCACGTACAATAACCTCCCTTGACTCCAACAATGGGATTGCACCAAATTTGTTGTAGCAGTATTATCTAAAAGAAACCCGATACTAAAATTGTCAGTTATATACCCTTTTTTAGGGTGAAATAGTTCAAAAGAATCATCGTTTTAAGGTAGTTTTCACGTAGAATAATTGTAGCAATTGCTTATTTTTTTCAAATATTTTGAAAAATGTCTATTGTCTTCACTAATTTAAGTAGAGGATATAATTGAATAAACCTCTAAGGTTGAGTGATATATATATATGGGATGTAGCTATTAAAATAAATTCCCAAAGAAATAGTAATTTTTATAAAAAAAATATCCTAATTTTCTTTGTTGAATTACAAAAGGAAAAAACTCTTTGAAATTAAGAGAATGTTTTTTTAATTAAACAAACAAAAATAAGATTTTTATTTTATTTTATGAAAATCAGATCTCCCCAATAAATTTATTCTATATCCAAGAATAGACAAAAAAAAGTCTCAAGGTCAAAAATAATCATAGCCAGATCAGTTGTTATCTTGTCCTTCTCTTGGTCTTTCTCTTTCGCTGGTTACCATAATCTTATGCCTCCACCACCCAAAAAAAAATTAATTTTAAGACATTTAGAGATATATTGGTAAAAATCAAAGACTTACACCTTCAAAAATAAATTTGTAGAATTTAATTAATTTCTCCTCCAACTCTATGTCACTCCAGACCAATTGACAAAGAAACTTTCCCCCCTTTTCTAGAAACAAATCAAGTCCAAAACTCAAAGTTAAAATTGATTAAATAATTAAAATCACCATAAATTGTGTGCCTCACGGGACATCCAATAAAATTGTAACAATGCAAATATTGACATGAAATTATAAAATTCTTTTGAAAATCATAGATATCTTTATGGAGAAAACTAATTGAGTATGTGACAATATTATAACAAGAACTAAAAATAGAAAATCTAATTTCATTCTTTATAACAACACAAAACTCATTTATCAATTAGTAAAAAATCATATATGAGCATAGAAATAGTGTAATGATAACAAGGAAAATTGAAATCTAAGATTCACAAGACGTATGAATGAAATTTGAAAAAATCGATGTTAAAATCACAAATGAGATAACTTATCAGTTAAATCTCATATAAATTGAAATCATATAGAGTTTAGTTATATCAAAGAATCCAAGATTGCAAGTTCTAAACATAATTTTTAGAAATGTTACCATTGTAATCATAAGACTTCAGAAAATTAGTGATATTTGTAATGAACTCTTGGTTGATTAATCAACCAGCAAGACATAAATTGCCTCTAAATGTTGCCATTAAAAAAATCCTTCAATTGTATGGAAATTTTTATTTCCAGATATAACAAGGAGGAGGTACAAGAAAATATTTTTCTTACATAAAAGACTAAATTTATAGAGAAACATTTACTCTTTTGGTAGGTGCTTTATATAGTATCTATATTGTCTAGTGGACTTGTTTATGATACAAATAATATTTATTTTACCTATTTAAATGTTTTTCTTTCTTGAATCAAGACAAGGTATAATAAAATCATACTCTACTTGTTTAGTATAGAGGGCAATGCTTTCGTGAAAAAATAATTTTTCAGTGTTTTTTGCTTAAATGTATTTTCCGAAGAAACATTTAAGTTAGAAGGAAGATTGACTTCTATCACTTATGGCATCTGAGTGAGTATTTGTTTTCATTTAAAAGTATAATAGTTACGTTATTACCTTATATTTATCATTTCAACCAATACTTATATATCATTTTCAACCATTACCATTCAGAAGCGTCATATAAGAGCTTCTTCAATTGATGATTTTGGTGGAGGCCCCAACACTCTATTCAATGGTACCCAGTTGCCTTTATTCACAACACTTGCGGTCGCCAAAGTTCGCACTATATCTTTCACCTTAGCATCTCCGAAAATATTATGCCATGTTAGTGCTCTCGCTAGTGGGTCTCTAGAAGAGATGTTGTAACCACCCAACCCACTACTTATACTGTCCATTTTGGGCTTAGGTCCGCACATCTTTGAAACGCATCACTAGTTGGTAAGGCCTACTTACTTATATACCCAACATCTCTCATATGTTTTATCGATGTGGGAATTTTTATCTTAAATTGGGGAGTCACATACACCCCCTCTATTGACTCAGTGTCCTCACTGAGGTTTGCCCCACCTAACAGGATTTACCTAGACTCCGCACTGAGGTTTCCCCTACCTTATCGGGATTTGCCCAATTTCAGTTTAACTCTGACCCACATCGACAAGGCTAACAAAAGATTTACTTTGATACTATGTACAAATGTCACTTGACCTGCATCCTTTTATGATGCAGATATAAGTGTTCATGATTATCAACAGGTGCTTCGTTGAGATCACTTTACACTCCAGTTAGCTTTGGCGAGCTTCCTTATATTCCAGAGGACTTTACAATTACTTTCCAATTAGTAGTTTTGAGGTGTCGTGGTTCTTATCCTGACATCCTTCCTTAATAGTAGAGGCTTCATAGATAGACTGTTTTGGAAAGTCTTTCAGTTTCAGATATTTATTTAAAACTTATGTTTCATACTCAGTATATCCAGTTCAGTTTTGAGATTCAGTAAACTGATTTTAACCATTTCTTTCAATTTGATGCTTATGTATTCTTGAGTTAATCTTCCGCTTGTAGTCAGCCAGGATAAGGGTTCGCTTGAGGGCCAACATTGGTTCTCGAGTGCCGGCCACGTCCAAGGTGTAGGTTCGGATCGTGACAAACTTGGTATTAGAGAACAGAGTTCAAGTGTCCTAAGGTATCTATAAAGTTATGTCTATAGGATCTTATTTATGGTTGTAAGGGCCCCACTCCTATAAATAAGGGACTACAAACATTTAAGAAAAGTTTTCCTTCTTTCATACTCTATATTGTGCAATAGAACTGTGTCATAAGGAACTTATTCAAACTTGTGCGTTCTCAAATCCATTCAACTACCCCTCATACTCAAGGTAGTTGAAAAGCAAAGTGAGTTCATTATCAATGAGTTACTCTCAGCAAAAGTCTTGAGAAATTCATGAGACTACAGAGGGGCTTAAGATAAGCCCATGAGTGAGCTTAAGTGTTGAGATTCAAGAGAATGCACTCTTATTCATATGAATCGTGCGTTCGTGCAAAAAGAGAAATGTACTCCCAGATCTCAAAATCCTGTTTCAGCTGAGACATTTAAGAGGATAGTATGTTTTAGAATGCTTGAGTAGTATTTTTCACCCAAAAAGATAGTATGAGTTACGAGGTTATAAGAAGTAGTAGTAAAAATTCCCAGAGTTAGAAGAATGCATGCAGAGGTATCGTAATCTAAGAAAGAAACATAGTGATGAGGTTAATTATATCGTTACAGTCATGCACCTTGGGAGTTATTAATGAGTAGTTTTCCCTTATGGGTAGAGTAAGAAGTGATGAGTTTATGTAGATTTTATGATAGGAGGTAGAGTAAGAGTTACTAGTTAGGATGAGTTAGAGTATACTTTAACTAGAAATGAGGTTATGATGATGTGTCATTGTGTTAGTAATGACCAAGGGTAGGTGTTGAATAGAAGAGCAAGAGTATTCATGAGGTGATGGCTCTAAGCTAGGCTTATGATCTTTAAGGGAAAGCCCATAATATTCAAAGGGTTATAGAACTAGTTAGGCAATGATGTATAGTGAATGAGTAAATAGTACTTAAGTCGTGAATTTGAATGTGACGATAATTCGTAAGTATGTAGACAGAGAGATAAAGATTTACCACTTGTCATTAGAATTTAGTGGGCGAGTATTTCTTAATTTGTATCTAGTAGTTGTAATTTATTATAGTAGGCAAGCAATCATATTGATATCTGGACGAGAGGGAGTTGCTTGGATGGTAAACACCCCTCACTTCCAACCCAAAGGTTGCGAGTTCGAGTCACCAAGGGAGTAAAAGGGGTGGGAGCTCTTGGGGAGGGTAAAAAAAAAAAAAAAATATTGATAACTGGGTTTAGTGTCACACCCTGAGCCTACACCCTGGGTGGGACTGGCACTCAAGAACCATTGCTGGCCCCAAGCAAACCCTTAGCCTAGCTTACTACTCAGTAGGAGACTTAACTTAACAAAGATAAATTAATGAAATAAACTTGAATATTGTAAGAGAAACATTCAACTGGAAAATAAGGCAACTCAAGTCTCAACATAAACGGAATGAAAATTAAAAGACTAATAAACTATAACTATCTGTCTATTAAGCCTGTAATACTATGAGGGATGTCAGACAAGACCCCCGATCATCCTAACAACTAAAATGACAAAGAAATATAGAAGGATCCTTTGAAAAGTAAGGAGGCTCACCAAATGACTTTGAAATGCTCAAATGGATCAATGAAACGCTGAATGTTGATCTTGGTTACATGTATCTCTATCATAAAACCATGCAGGATAAATGGCGTCAGTACATTGAATTACGAGCATGCGAGGGGAAATCTAAAAAATACGTAAGCTTGAACTGGAATCTGAAAGAAACACTTACCTCATGGCTACTCAACTCAATGCAGAAATAAAACAACAATAAAGATGCAGTTTATATAAAACATTTAAAATAGTAGATAACATCTCGAAGTATTAAAAAATACAATAATATCTTAGTTGTATATAAAAATACAAAAATAAACTATGTTTGGGAGATTCTCTAACCGACAACCATCACTATGAGCTATGTGATGATACAACGTCTCGCTCACTGCCACGACGCAAGAGTACGCCCTAGATGTGACAAGGTGTACTCAACCCCGAAAGGTCTCATACAAGCCCCTTAGTATATCATGACATAAGATAAAATAAGTGATGTAGAATTTATAACTTTTATCCATACAATCAAAGTCTTTTATAAAAGAAAGCGGAAGTCTAGCTTGTCTCAAATAGCCATCTAATACAATCTTTGAATAAAAAATGGGGTCATAGCCCTTTCAACATATTTTATCATTACTTAAGCCAGAAGAACGACCTACGACACGAGCACTAAAAGTAGGATTTATTTTGGTAGAATTATTATCCAGAATTGCAAGCTGATTGGTCACAAATACCCTGACCATATATGTTCAAAATGTAACGGAGAAGATAATATAATCCCAGGCATCCAGCTGGAATAAAGAGATAAAGACGGAAGCAAATGATAAGAAGATAAGATGATGAGAAGATAAAGATGAAGAAAAATAAGACAATGAAGATGAGATGCGGACAAAATAAAAAGATGAGATAAGAGCACCAACGGAGATATTATACGAGGAAATAAAACCTCCGATACAAGTGGTAAAGATAGGACTAACAAAAGATATGATAATACCGAAAGATATCGAGCAGCAACCAGAGATATAAAAAGTGAGATACCCAGTTTTTATGCCAATAAAAGAATAATTGGTATATCAACCATTATACAAAAGCTAGCAAATAATTATTTAAACGGAAACGCTATATGGAGCTACTATGCAAGAGATCAGTTAATGATTTATTCTAATTTAAAGGAGCTAAGGAAAGCAGATATGGATGAAGTCCAAAGAATTCTATTTGATTTTTCATTATATCTGCTTTCTTTTTACTTAGACTTATACCCGAATATTCTATGATATGTATAATTTTTTCTAATAATCTTATATGTTCATCTTGTGTTTTGGAATATAATAATATATCATCAATGTACACTACACAATTT